>JAOVVB010034536.1:9070-30348 GCA_028570985.1 Heterobranchus longifilis
GACGAGGGTGCTGTCACGGCCGGAGCCGAGAGGCACCTTCACTTCCACAACTGAGGAAATGCGGGGGAGGTCCCACGAGGGGATCCTCCCACACCGAACAGCCATCGCTGACCTGCCAAATTGAATCCCCACCCGTTCAGAAGTGTAAAAATATTTTCAGTAGATAAAGTTATGAAATAAAAGAAACGAATAATCAAATCTTCAGACTGAACAGCCAAATCTTGGGTACAGCCCTCCAAACTTGCACTGCAGCTTGTGTATCATGGGCAGACAGTGTGTTGTTAGCGGTATTGAAGAGTAAGGACCACATCAGCTAAAGTAACATTTGCAGGATGGTGTTTAATGTTTAGCAGCTGAGCAGCTAATTAGCTATCTAACCTGCAAACTAACATTAGCAGTGCACGTTTCCTCTGTCTGCCTATGATCAAACTGCTTTATGCAGATATGGTCTAAAATTAAACAATTTGATTGTCTGAATGGAAACAAGTTCTCCATCTACCCTGACATAAAGTACTAGTCACGCAAGTAATGCAAAACTAGGGGACGCCATCTTGAAAACAAACAAAAAAAATACAAATTTTCTCCCTTTTTTTTCTCAAAGCAGAACACAGGAGAAGTAATTTGCAGAGCAGATATGTATGGTGACTAGAAAAGGCACCCGGGCTGATGTAGCGTCACGCTGTGTGACCTGCGTGGAGAGGGCATCTGGACAATGTCTTTGTAGAGTCTGACCTTTAATTTAATTAACCTTCTCGATTTGATGACATGTCACATGACAACATTATTCTTTATCACAAAAGTAATAATTCAGTCTTATCCTCAAAAAAAAAAAAACAGTGAGGGAAGCGACTGAGAACTGTCAGAATAATGTCCTGCATGAATATTTCCAATTAAGCATTCCTGATTATATCAATGTGTACACGCCCTTGAAAATAATCAGATCTTTCCCCAACCAAATGAATAGACATGGTCGACTGGATCACTACTTCTACCATGTGTGTTTTTCTGTGCAGTTGTGCATGCCAGTGTGCAGAAAAGTGCTGTATGTGTGTGCATGACCAATTGTAAAATTACAGCCTCAATCTGGCCCTCTGGTGCCCAGGCCTCTTGTAAAAGCTGCATATTATTTATGCACTTCTCTTTTATCCGACTCTCTCTCTCTCTCTTCTGCCTCTCTCTCTCTCTACCCTTCAACCTGATGAAGACGAGCGATTACTGCATTACTGCAATACGTTTTTTTTTCGTGCGTACCATAGGGCTGAGCTCATTAGCTTCCTCACTGTGTTTTTACCAAATGCCAGTTTATCTCTGTCAACAATCAGGCAACAGCCACAGTGTCGGTGGTTAATTGAGGCGATGCAGACGACCGTCTCTTACTACGGTTTAGGCAGACCTCCATCATGTCACCAAAGGAAGCGTCACCTTACACTGTGCCATTCCTGTCATATGGAAAATCCCTCGCACCGCGCCTGCATCACAGGCTCTGGGCACGGAGCTGCTTGCGTTCAGCTACGAGTCAGGTATCACAACCATAATCATATTTGATTTATAATTGTGATTGTGAAAATAAATTAAAAACCACTGATATTTAACCTTTCCAAGAAAATGGATTCCCGGCTGTCGCACACGGTTTCAATGATCCAGTGTGTGATAATGGTTTGAAGAGAGTTCATTTACAGTAAAATAATAACAGTTAGCAATTAACACATCATCATAGCTCTAGCACAGAGAGAATATTAGTATGAAATACCATCCTGTTTTTGACAAGTGGGTTTAATTTGTGAGAAACACCATTCCTAAATAGCAAGATCGCATCTTAAATACTAAAGTGTGTGTGGCTTCATCAAGCATTAATCTTAAAGATTGATTGTGTTGTCAGCTTGTAAATAGACAGAGCAAATACAAAGTCTATGTTAAAGGGATTTTATTTAAGTAGGGTTGTATTAGTACTTATCCGTAGTGTATCATCTACTGTAATACATGAGGACAGGAATGGAAGCTAAGCAATGTCCTGCTGTGGATGGGATGCATCTTTTAGCCTCCATCAAAATAAATTTAAGTGTATGCTATATTTAGAATATTTTCACTACTTCCCCTTGCCATCAGACAGCCCTGTTATATTTACAGGGGGAGAATTGAAGCCATTATATGCTCTTGTCAAAGCCACCAGACTCCACTGACAGAAACAGTAACAGCTCCAGCTCCCCCTGCGTAACAAGGGGAAAGGTAATGCTGGGAAAATATTCTAAATATAGTGTACACTTAAAATGATAGTTTTTTTTCCAGGTGGGCCTTTTTTTTAGGTGGCTAAAATACATGTAGCTGCTGCCCCCATCCACAACAGTAACATTGCTTACACTCCTGTCTGCTTCTATAAACTGGGGGTGTGTCGACCGCCATCTACTGTGTCATACACTGATTATGAATAAGTACCTCATACAACCCCGCTTCAAAAAATCTGAACTATCCCTTTAATTTAAAAAAAAATAGTAAACCTGTTTAAATCAGCAGGTTTTTGACGATATTATCTAAATTCCAAAAAATCATTAAAATAAAGTAACACGTTTGTGAAACAACTAGTGGCAATAGCTGCTCTAACTGGAACACAGGAATGCAGGTTAACTAGAACGGGGTCACGCTGTGAGGAGGAGACTTCAAATGGCTAAAGTGCTAAATGAAAAGCAAGGCTGCTTTCAGCCAGTAATAGCTCTCGCCAATGTGTTAGCTACACCCACATGCCCCACAGCAAAATACACACAAGATCCACCTGAAAATGTGTAAAAAAAAAAAACACTGGTAACAGAGGCAATTGCTGAAGGTAAAAAATGGCAGCATATGTTTGTCCTTCTGGCTATGAATTATGGAGCAGCATCCTGTCGTCTTCACTTTGTAGCAGTTCGGATCTCCTCTGGCATGTAGCCTCACAGTACAGCACTGTAAAAACCATTATACCTGCCGCAAAACTGAGACGGACACGGCCAGAGAGAGAATGAGAGGCAGAGTAAAACGGAGAGACTAAACACCCCCTAACAGCCACTGGAGGCAATGCTGCCATGGTGGTTTGGACTGACCGCAGAAGGGCTGTTTAAATGACTGTGGGGGGGATGTGCAACAGTTTCTATCTTTATTTTATAATAAGGATGCCTTACTCCTTACTCTGTGTGACATGACACCGATCGAATACACACAACAGCCAAAGACAAATGACAACCAAATAGCACAAAATGCAAATGCACATGTATACACACAAATAAAGGTGTGTTCAGACAGAGCAGAACAGGCAGCCCTGTCCGTTTATCTGTTGAGTAGAGAGAATGCCTCTGGCTGAAAAAGGGTCTGAATAAGAAATGATTTTCCCCTTAGGGACAGCTCACTGCTCTGGTATTAGCATACCAACAGCGTGCTATGTTGAATAGGCTGCTTTCCCCTGCTTTGTACACACACACACACAGTCGCGCACACGAGCACATGAATACACACTCGCACAAGTACAGTGTCGCTCATTTTTGCCTCTAATCCAAAGCCAGCCATGCATGACTCCAATCTGCTCCTTTGCTGTAATCACGTCCAGATATTAAGTCAATAAATCATTGTAAACTTGTTACCTAATTTATGCAGGACTATGATGAATCTTTTGTCCTCTGGGTCTAGTCATGGTAGTGCAACTTAATGCACTTGAACAATGGACAGCGTTTTCATGCCTGGATCTTCACCTTGAATTATCCCAAAGCAGTTAAGTCGCTTTAATCGGATACCTCTTTGGGTATTAGATCATGAGTTTAGTGCATTCCTATATCTAATACCGCTATGCCTGCTGGGCTTAAATGATGAAAAAAAAGTACAATTACAGGTTGATCCTACTCTCATGTCATGGTAATGTAATTCTCCTTCCGTTTGAAAGCAGTCATTTTGAAAAATGTGACAAGAGGCTGTGATGGTTTCTACTATCACTGGTGGTTTCTGGCATATTAATGGGTTTAGGTGACGGTTTGAATTAACCATATGATTACAGCAATCAAGTCTGGGTGGTCATACATTAGAGCATGCTGCCGTGCAAAGACAAAAACCATAACTTGGTCAAAAATGACTTTTTGTCATTTTTGGACCAATAAAAACCACGAGGACAAATATCTGGTGTCTTCTGTTTTGTTTTATGTTGAAAATAGTGGGTTGTGTTTGTCGTAACTAAGAAAAGTTCTGGAGAATCCAATAAGACAAAATCCCTTCACTTCACTTAACGTTCTCTTTCCCACACATGAAGTTACTGTTTTCCCACCCATAAGTTACAGTGTTTTGCCTCTTTATTCTACCATAAGAATTACACACCCATGTCATACATTATGCAGACTGAATAAAGAGGTTTTGTTTTAATTCACTGCAAATACTGAGCTGGTAACAAACCATCAAAAGACAAATCAAAGTAAAGCTGTTTTTTTGTTTTTTTTAAAGCTCTAAATTAATTTATTTATTCTCATTCATATTATATGAAGTGGATAGTTTCATGATATATAACTAGATTCTATCTAGGTCATCATTTTTATCATGCAGTATATTGTTTACTGTAATCAAAAACAAAATGAGAGATCAAATGGAAGTTAGTTGACATGGCCCCTTATTATTATTTTACAGACAGCGCAAAGGCAGAGTATCTTAACTTCTGAATAAGGGTCAAAGGTCAAGTTTCAACTGAAGATTTTTTTTATAGATAAATATCTATGTCATAAAAACAAAGAGTTGCCACATTTCCAATACTATGCCTATAATGCATTTAGCTGGACACCAAAACAACATTAAAGTAATTTGTATCAGTTGTTTTGCCTTTGTAGGGCAGAGTGGTTCTCAAACCTTTTCTGTAATTTCATGCTCCAGTCACTGGCACCTACTGTAGTGATGTCACAATATGAGATTTTGCCATCATGCTTATTGTCAGAGGAAATATCACGGTTTCAAGGTTTTCACAATTATTAATCAGAGAATATATTATTCGACACTATTTTAAGCAATAACACACAGACGCATTTTTAATTAAAATACCAGTCCTCAGTTGTAATTTTCACACAACATTCTTTGGGTCCTGCAAATGAAACATGTACACCTAGCCTCCTTTGTATTGGAAATAGAGGATTCTACAAATACTCACAGAAGTGGAGTTACATCCAGGTAACAACTATATAAGATTCCCAAAGTAAACAGTAACACGTTGTGAACTAATCCCGGCCGAGTTTAAACTGTTTTGGTCTGGCTTCGTACATTAGCTTGTTACGTTTTTTTTTTAACCCTGACTTGAGTATAAAGGGGTGGATGATTATCTCGAAGATGTTGGAACATATTTGAAGTGTTGAACCACTCTGCAGTCACGTTTCGACGGCACGCTTTGTAAATTGGATATCCATCTTCTATAACAACCCCCTGGTCATTTTTGTAGATGTCCAAAATGCTCTAAGAGGCAGATAAAGACACATCTGTTCAAACAGGCATTTGGATAAACACCAGATCTGCATTTTATATAATATTGTGCAATTATATTTATGTTTTCTCAGTATGTAATGTGCCCTTAGTTTTGCACCTTTTTAACATGTGGCTCACGTGGTCACTAATTTTCTGTGATTCCCTTTTGTATGCTGTTTTATACCCTTCTAAAGCACTTTGTGACTTATGTCTGTGAAAAGGCGCTATATAAATAAATAATCACTGCCTATTTAAGGTGCTTTTTTGATGGATATGAGTCTGGAATGTCAGTTCACTCTTCTCAAGGCTTCAGGTGAGTCACATAACTTACTCACACACAAAATAAACCGGCGTGCACACACACAAACAACGTGACTCGTGAGATTCAATTTCACAGAGCAACAATGCAGGAATCAGGACACCGTCGTTATCGTAGCTTCTACAATTCTTACAGTTATGAAACCTTGACATTATGAAACTGCGGATCAATCCCAACATCCCATCGCACCCCACCTGTCGTGCGTCTGTGCGCCACACATTTTGAGTAATTTAGAGTAATTTGCAGAAAACAAAGGGGTTGTGAGAAGAGCACAGTCATATTCAATTAACACAACAAATTCACTTTATGCACCTATAGTTGTATAAGAGGTTTCTGCATCAAAACACACTATATTCTTGGATTCAACAAAGGCTGGTGGTTGTTGATAGTTCCCACTTCTTGCTTCATTCTGACTCAATACACACAGTTACTGCAGATATGTGCCAGTGCATTCACACTGTGAAAATACATTTGCCACCACATCGCAAAGGTGCTCTATTAGTCTGAGATCTGGAGGAAGTGAAGTAAATTAAGATCATTGTCATGTTCCTGGAACCAGAGACGAGTGCTTTGTGACATTCAGAAAAGAGTAGAGTGCGGCGAGGAAAGGAGGCTCCTGGTCAGTAACAATGTGGATGTTGTGTGGTCTGAATGGAGCTCAGATGGTATTAACGGGTGTAATGAGTTCCAAGAAAACATGTCCTTGCAATTATACTACAACAAACAACCTGCACTGTGTGTAGCTGGCAAAATGATTCCACATTTTGTACAATTTGCTGCAATTTCTTTGCCTCGATTTTTAACCCCGTCTTTTAATTCTTGAAAATAAACTTCACCATGGTTTGACCGTGGCGATAAATACTAAGCAATCCCAGATGACATATTGATTCATGCTAAATGTTCAACATACACACCAACTAGACAAGGCTTACACTTCTCTGTGCATCAGAATGTGATTTTATTTGCCAAATGTATTCTATTCTATTCAAATATGCATTGCTTAGTTTCACAGCAAAACAAGGTCACTGGAAATTACGTATGCAAACCTGTGACTAGATGCATATTTCCTGTGCAATATTATAAAAAACCACTGGGTAAAACTGTTAAATACAATCCCTTCTTTTTGAAGGTGTATATTGTTAATTGCACAACACAGGGTAAGTGGTTTTTGATAGTCTTTCATTTCCTGTGAAGAAAGGAAGTTTCACCTCAATGGGAATTAAGGAAATTAATTACTTTGATTGTAAATTCCATATTGTGGCCAGATTTATGTCAACATACATCAAGCATCATTTTGAGGCTGGGTCTCAATTTGACCAATATCAGCATTGTTTAAAAGCTAAGAAATATCAGATGATGTGTTAGAAGGGACGTATTATAAAAAACTGTGAAATAAGTTTCTTTAATAAATTTATTTGTGGGCAGATCAGAAAACATGGGATTCAACAAGCCATTCAGATTTGACTCCCCTTCCTATGTCACATGCAGGCTCATTAGAACATAACGCGCCCCCCCCCGCCCCCCCACCAGCTGAGTGTCTCCACCCACAGCTTGAGAACTAGTTTTGCAAAGGTGCGCCATATTTTTCTTGAAAGCCAATCGGAGTAGATTGGGCTTTTTCGGGAGGGGGGCTTCAAGAGAGAGGTGCTAAAATGGATGGTTTCAGAGAGAGGGTGAATACAGGCATATTCAGACAGACACTATGAGAGAAGATATTGTGTTTTTAAGCACGTAAACATGTTCTAGTAGAAACCCAAAATACAAGTATGAAGCTGAAAATGAGCCTATCATGTCCCCTTAGAGGTTCAAAGAGAAAATAAAAATGGTAGGACGCCCTGAGAAAGAGAAAACAAGAGCAGAAGAGGCTGGCAAATAGACAACATATCTGATTGGCTTAATACTACTGCCCCTCCACTATAAACTTTGGCTGCACTTTTCAGTTTTCATCTGGCTTCTTTATCGTCTCGGCTTTTGGACTGGAGTCCTTTCCCTGTCAAAAACAAGGGCATGTGCTGCAGATAGGATCATTACAATACAGCAGGGAAGAGAAATGTCATAATCTTAGAAAGGCTTTCTCAGTCTCTGTCTCTCTGCTATTCGATCTTCCCTCGACAAAATGAATGAGCGTGGCCCACTGGATCACTCGTGTGTTGTGTGTAGTTGATGGATCATCAGAAAAGTCATGTTTGCCGAACAGGGAAAAAAAATGCAAGGTTGAGATACTTCTGTGTGTATTACATGTGCACTGGTTGCAAGAGTTATAGCTCTTTAAACATAGATGCTTTGTGAGACAATGGGCCTCATGCAAGAACCAATCGTACGAACAGATTTGTTCTTACATGGCATGTACGAGTGATTTAGGAGAACTTGCCACATTCATCAGTTTTCTCATATTTTGAATTTTCTCTCAGGTATGAACACAATTTACGAGTTGCCCAGACATGTCGAAGGATGTGCAAGTAGTCTGCTGTTATCTAAACCTCAGTTTTTCAATAATTCATTTTATATTATATTTATATACTTTGAAGCAATTTTGAGTTTGAAAATCTGCATATATATATGTGTGTGTGTTGTGATGTCTGATAGTGTAACATCACCTTTTATGGCACTTATATTCTCTTGTCCATCTGCGTGACAGAGACGTCCCCATGACCCCCTCCTGTTGCAGTCATCCATCACCTTGCTGTGGTGATGTGTGTATTTAGCAGCTCCTTTAATTCCACTGCTGACGCTGTTAAAATATACACTTTCCTTTATGAATCTCTGAAAGCAGGACTTCAATCTCAGAGCACTTAAAAGCTCTTCTTTTCATGCTTTGATGGACGAACACTTCCGCACATATGTGGCAGGACAAGCATTAATTACGCTAATTTACAACTCTCATGAACGCACATTCATTTACGCACAGCTGTCATTCATCTTGTTTACACAGGACATTTACACAGTTGTCTGAAGTTACAGTAGGAGCGTTTGCTGAATCTGACGTGGCACACTCGTACGAGCCCACTGTACGAATAAACGTAAGAGAAACTTAAGATAAGAATACGAAACTGTTCTTGCATGAGGCCCATTGTTAGGGGTCTAATTTAAAAGTCTGCAATGCCTACGGGAGTAATCTTTTTTCTCTACTGCTATTGAACCTGAACAAACCAATCTGCTCCTGGATTGCCTTTGGGTTATGCTCATCAGCAGCATTAGTCGTCGTCACAGGAGCTCAGAGATTATCACTGTCGCCTCACAACAAGACTGATGTTTTGTTTTTTCATGCAGTCAACCGACAAACAACTCTCGGACTACGTGGTAGAATTAGTTTATGTAGCACATATAAAACAAACGGATGGCCTAAGATATATAAAATGTCACAACTATAAATCACCATTACAATGTTACTAGAAAGGAAGAGTCTGCAGCAAAAGTAATGGAGAGAGAAACTGCAGACTGTGGCTTTGAAAACAAATCTGCACATCATACAGTGTATTTGTCTCAGATGTAAATATTAATAATTAACTACCTACCCAACTGGCTAACCCATGCTAGATGACTGCCAGCTTGTTATATATGACTCATCAGCAGATGGTATTAAATAAGCGCTTTCTCCATGATCACACATGAAATTAGATTTCAATATTTGGGTGTAATTATTATATAAGTTTAATCACACTAATACATGAAGCAAAAATAGAAAAAAGAGCCGAAGGTCAGTTTACACTTACATCACTGTAATCCACCTGAAACTACAGACCATCTGGTTTATCAGAGCATCTGTTTGCTTATAATACTGCAACAAACAAACAAACAAACAAACAAACAAACAAACAAACAAACAGGGTTAGGGATTCTTCCTCAGGTTTTGGTTGAGGCGACCACTTTGTTTCTAGGCCTGTCACAGTAATTACATTATTGACTTCTCGAGGTCAACAAAAATGATCGATGTGTTTACATGCGTGTTTGTTTACATACCAATATTTGAGCCAACATGATGCCAGTTTAAAAAAAACAAACAAAGAAATGATTTTCAAAAGGTACACAGATGATGGAGGGCTTTGACAATCACCAGGTGTTTACATAGAAGTATATAAAGTATTTATGTGTAAATATGTAGATGTGTCTGTATGTATACATGCATTCACACAGATTAATGCACATATTAATGCTGATATATACTTATAGAAGATAACAAATAATTGATCAATATATGCTTAGAAGTTAAATATAACTGGTTAATTATTTTATATATTATGTATGTGTGTGTGTGTGTGTGTGTGTGTGTGCGTGCGTGCGTGTGCATATATGACAAGATCATGATGTAAATAAGGAAGTCAATATATTGATATTAATTACCGAGTCGTGGTGAAGGGTTAGGATTAAGTTTATACTTCTTCCTATTCCTTTTCGGACGTGTACATACTTGCTAATTTATTTTGTATTATACTTTTTCATTTAATTTTGTTCATTTGTTTTAACTATTTTTTTTGGTTTTGTTTTTCACATGTTTGAAATAAATATTTCAATCAATCAATCAATCAAAATAAACAGCAGGGTTTTCTCTACCATTATAAGACTTTTTTCACAGCACCTATACGCCAAAAGAACTGAAAAAACTCTGCTGAGACGTTTTGCTGTAATTTCTGGTCACGCTGCTGTTTTTCCCGACGGAACAATTTAGAAGAATAAATCCAAATGGACTTGGTTTTAAAGCTCCACAGCTCCGCTGTGGGAACATTTTGGGTTTCAGCCGAATAATGAGACAGGAGAGCCCATTAACATGAACAAGCCGGTATGTCGACTTTGTTTAAAAACATATAATATTTCTGTTTAATTTATTCAGGATATTTTAATATATTTTTACATTCCAATTCCAATGTCTGAATATAAAATGGCAATAATATCGTTTATCGCAATTATTTCTGGGACAATATATCGTTCAACAAAAATAGTTATCAGGCAGACCTATTTGTGTCATAAGTCAGTCCTACACATTTTGTTCCAATTTGGCTTTTGATTTGTCCTTGTTCCACAGAGCAGCCTGCTGGTTACCAGCTGAGGCTGCAGCGAACAAACAGAAAACAAGAACCGTTTATCTGAAAACATCTTCAAAGGACAAAAGTCGAGGAAGGTATTATTTGATCATGTTACGTCGTGCTGGAACGCAGGACTATCGATTACATTACAAGCTTACATTAAGTGGTTACTTACACACATTAGTGGCATTACATTTATAATTGTATTCCATTTTATTCAGGTATGGCTAAAATGCAACAAAACCTTCTAAGCACTTTAATCATTGTGGCCATAAAGCCGTTT
The DNA here is from genome assembly GCA_028570985.1 of Heterobranchus longifilis. Lineage (NCBI taxonomy): Eukaryota > Metazoa > Chordata > Actinopteri > Siluriformes > Clariidae > Heterobranchus > Heterobranchus longifilis. Next base: position 20,142 of record JAOVVB010034536.1, read on the forward strand.
TGATGGAGTATTTATCTAAAATGTAAAGTATAAAAGTGAGATAAGAGGCTCTGATTCTTTGGTATCATGTGGAAACTAATCAGTGAACCATGACTGCCTCTGCAAGGCCTCTCTCTCCTTCTGCCCTCTGAAAGGTCTTAACAGGATTTTGTCTAACAGTCAAGCTGAAGTTGGCCCTCCAACTTCAATTATCCCAAAAAATAAAAACTGCTTCCTTCACACTTTTGTGCATCTTTGTCTTTATTTGCCAACACAGCTAAGATGTGATGGAGATGTCTGCATCATCTGCATATCCATTTTATTCAGCCTCTTACCCTCCGTCTCCCTCCTTTCTGTGTGTTGTTTATTTTTCACATCCAGCTGCCCACTAGGCGACCTTGGTGAGCATCCAGCTGATTACTCTTGTGACAGCTACCTGCACATTTGTTCCTCATTGATCATCAAAGTACCAGTCTACCTTCATGAGTTACTTTTCTTGTTATCAGCTGATGTTAATAAAGTATCCTGGGCAGTTACTGCCCTGTAACGAGTAGTGTAAAGGATTACAATTTCCAAAACAGTAATTATATTACAGTTACTAATCCAAGTAATGCTGTGTTTGTGCTAGGGGAATTACATCTGTACTACCGAGTACCGACTCATGTTAAATCAAGCAGTGCCGAATTTTGGTACCAGAGTGCATCACCTCTCCTTTCCTCTCTGCATGTTTAACAGAAAGTTGGGGGCACGCACGCACGCACATTACCTAATTAAATGCTTTAAGTAGGTAACAATGTTAAAATTGAGAAGTTTGGACTTATTTTTTCAATTTAGGTAGTGTATGTAATATAGTAACATAACTAATTACTTTTGATACCAAGTAATAAGTAGAAAGTAACTTATTACACTTCCTGAGTAACTTGCCCAACACTGATCCTGGGTCAGTAATGGAGCAGAGTTAATGTTAGTAGTTGCTGCTGCTGTGTAATGGGTCTATGCAGTTTGAGTTCTGACTGTCACAAAAAAACAAAAGCAGTTTTAACACTTTAAATTCAGATTTCTTTAACTGCAAATTCAACAGGTGGATTTAAACTTAGTCTCTGTCATAAGTGAGCACGGATGGTCTGTCAGCCCACATTTTAATACTGATGTCCTTCTCTAAAGTCTGTATGTTTGCTCTGCTATCACCACAATGTGTTTGCAATTGGAGAGTTACATTTAACAAAGACCCTGTTTAGACTTGTTCTTCTTTGTGGTGTAAATGCTAATGTGTCCTGATACGTCCCCGACATGGACATAACACGTAATCAGTGCAGGACGTGGTGTTTGTTTTGGTGACTGCACGCCAACTTATGAAACAATGGAGAGGAATTATGCTCGTGGTTGGAGTACAAGTGAAACGAGATGCCTGATATCAATTTGGGCAGAAGATTCTGTGCAAAACTAAATTGGACGACTCGTATCATAACCGGGCTGTTCATGAGCGTGCCGCTGGCAAAATGCGAGAGAGTGGATAACTTTACAGCCGTAGCTGGCAGCAATTCCAGTGCAAAATACAGCATTTGAAGCTAGCTTACAGGAAGGATAAAGATAACAATAGTATGTCTGAAAGGGACAGAATAACTTTCTCATTTTACGTTGCGTGACCATCCATCGTTTCGCCCGATGGAAGGAGATGTGCTGGATTCTGCTGACGCTGATATCTCCAGCTGTAAGTGACATGATGAAAACACACACAGATGTAAACGGCATGTGTCTCGGCTGTGTGTTCAGATCACCCAAGACGCATTTAAGAACAAATCTAAACAGGGCCAACATCAGCTGGGGTCAGTCAAGATACATGATACATTAAACTAATTAAATAGGTGGGAAACAGAAGTTGCTACTGATCAAGAGCCGCTCAGGTAAACTATCACTGGGCCACGCTGTGAAAAGCAGTTGCTCTGGACACCAATAATGTAACTGAAATGTAATGCAAGCCCATTTTGCTCACAGCCAATTCATTAGCTACATGTGCCTTTAGGCAAAATATGCACACTGCCCACATAAGGTGTTAAAGACACTCGCCGCACAGGCGGCAGCAAAAGGTAAGGAAAATGGCAGCATATGTTTGTCCTTCTGGCTATGAATTATGGAAGAGCTACCTGTCGTCTTTGCTTTGTGGCAGCGCGGGCCTTCTGAGATCCTGGGCTGTGACAGCATACACAAGCCTCATTTACAGAAACCAGAGGGATTGTATGACAGCACAGACACATATATTTTTAATGACCCATTATCACAGCGAAATTGCATCGGCCCTTTTGGCACAGAGTATGTGGCTGCACCTTGGCACAAGCTGCATCCAGTCCATTAGGCTTCTATCTTGGGCAAAAACTCCCCTCTGTGGATTGAAAGCTGGAAGTGTTGGTCACCTCAAGAGAGGAGAGAGAGGAGGAAGAGGACAAGGATATGTAACCGGCTACTTCTACTTCCACTTTTAGCTGCACTCCTTTTCCTTTTTTGATTTGCTTGGGTCTTTATCGTCGTTTTTACTCGTTGACTTTTGAAACAGTGCACACGGGCCGTGTTACAGAAACTTGACTTACAGATCTTAACTGTTTTGTAACCATGGTAATTTGGATCAGGACCTGATTTAGGTTAAAAGCCATGACAGATGAACAGTCAATGTCCCTATCCTAACTTAAGATAGGACAAGATCAAATAAACTCTCCTAACTTTAGAATAACTGTTAAGCTGTCCTAACTTTCACTTTTCACCAGTGTTAGCTAACTTATTTAATCATACGACTGCTCTTTTATTGCTTTTACACAACCAACAGAGAGGCCGTCTTCTGCTTATCATTTAGTGTACTTATTTTCTTTTTGATAGCTCCATTGGATGCAGATACAGCAGAGACTGTTTCTGCTATCTTAGCACACTCTCTTTCTTTTATCTCCTGAGTTAGCATTGTTGTAGGCTAAATTTCCCCAAAAGAATATCTTTGGATTTCTCTACAGATGTTAAAAACACCTCCAACTCATCTGTCTTGAAGTTTAGTATGTAAGTTTAGTATGTTTCAATGAGAAAAACAATGGTTATAAAGTTGTTAAGCTCGCAGAGATGAGAAAAGTGACATCGCTTGCTCGGTAACAGACATAAAAAAAAAGTTGATAAGATGTTGGATTGAGTATTTAATATTTCCTAACTTGAGATAAGAATGGATGAAGTAAGATATAGGATTCCTAAAGTTAGTTAGGATTAGACCCGTCACAATTAATATCGACTTATCATACAATACATCATACAATCATATCATACAATTGTCTTTTTTTAATTCATTTATTTATTTTTTTTTATTTTTTTGGGGTGGGGGTACACAAACAGTACACAACTTCTTTGTTGTGTACTGAACTGACTGATATTACTACACATTATAGACAACACTGACTAACAACTTGGCCACAACTACACACACTGACCACACACGGTCCAGCCACAAACTAGGTTTCAACCTCGTCTTGCTTTTTTCACATTCCAATTCCAATATCTGAATTCTTAAGAATTAAAAACTCCATTTCTCTTTGCAGCATGCTATTATATTATCATTATATCAGTGGCATAAAACGGTCAATAGTATCGTTTATCGCAATTGTTTCTGGGATATTTCATCCAACAAAAATAGTTATCGTGACCAGCCTAGTTTTTGCTTTTGTAATAAATAATTGGGAAAAAATCCTATCTTAGAGTCTTCTTATCTTATCTTAAGACAGGACGTTTCTGTAATACGCCCCCAGTACTCTACAGGGGCGTATCTGACATCTAGCACATGCTTGCACTCACACAATGGGCCCACAGAATCTCATCAACTTGGAAACCACAGGTTGTCAAATCAAATCAATGCAATCATTCAAGTGAGAGCTCCACACACTCAGCTTTGACAGAGGCACACTCTAATTACACATCCACACCTGTGGAGCCCCACAGCAAAAAAACAGGGCACGAGTTCACAGTTCATGTGAGGTGAATCCCGTTGCGGGTAGTGTATATACTGTAAGCTGATGCAGACAGACAAGGTAATGGTTTGTGTGTGGGATGTAGCAAGTCGTGTAACAGGGTGGCCCTAGGCATATTCTTACTCTCCAGCGAACATCACTGATGAGTCAACAATCAGCCCCCAGGGTCAACGTTTTTTATGATCACTCTCTGCAGCAGTCTTGTTTCTTTCTCCCCCTCATCTCATTCCCTGTCTCGCTCATTATAACTCTCACTCATTATCACTCTCCATCTAACTTGTTCTGTGAGCCTTTCTACATTCAGCTGAGATCTATGTGCCTCTTTCTCATAGTTACACTCCCTTTACCTCTTGCAGTTTCCCTCAGTCTCCCTCTCTCACTTTTCATTCTATGTCCATCGTGTTACAGCCCAGATTTATTACAGCAATCTGTCAGCGCTCCTGTCTCGCCTCCTGACACATTCTGTGGCAACCAATATGCATATGTTGTTGTTAGTATTATATAGACACATACACAGGAGCTATATAAAGCCCCGGGCAGATCAACAGAGGTGACTGAATGTTGTGTCTATGAAATCAAATTCGCCACTGACTCATTATGAGCATCCCTCCAGTGAGAGACTACCTTCGGATGAAATGCAACTTTTGCAAAGTTAATCACAATTAAAATCACGGCGCTATTCTATCTGCTACATAACCTTGTTAGAACCCGGTCCAGAGTTAGAAGTATATTTAGTGATACTGCAGAGTGTTGCAAGGAGAGCATTAGGAGTTTGCCTCAATTTTCACCTTCAGTCATGTAAATGGCTTCTGACAATCATCTCAATTTTAATGAGATTTCTAGATCCACAGTTGATTTTCAAAGGTTATCTACAAAGTTAATGATATTTGGAGTGAATGCAGCTACATGTCATTGGGGATATTTCATGCACGATCCAATTCAAAACAAAAAAGCAAATATTTTCTTGCAAAAGGAAAAATATGCATATACAACAAATACCATGGAGGGCCCTGCTAATTGGACGAATTTGTCTCACCTCTGAAGCCATCAAACATTCACAAAGGAAAACAAACAAATCCTCTAGGCAAAATACAAACTATACAAACTTAGGCTGTTTGGGGAAAAAAAATCAATTTACCTTGAAGCAGGTTTGGCATTTTTGTCGAAGATAAAATGTATCCACATGTTTTTTAATTTCTTTTTTCCCCTGTGTAGCAGTGCACACAACAGGGTTTTATCTTGTCAAAATATCTCAACTGTCAGTCTCCCTGATTTTACTTAAGAAAATGTGATGTCCTGGTGCAAGTATAGGACAAAAAAAGTTAGGTACGAGCCACCGAACTTGGTGTAAACAAGAGTGAATTCCTGTGGGTCTGTATGTTTACAAGCAAGCAGCGCCCAAGGCAAAGGTTGAGTGCCATGAATAATTCATCTCTTTAAAAAAGAAGCAGAGTTATTGTTTGAAATATGCCTACAACCATTATTTCTGACAGAATAATTAAACATTAAAGGGCAAGACACATGCACATTGTACCTTAATGACATCTGAATGGTGCAAAGTAAAATAAGATATGCACAGCACATGCGTATGACTGCTGAGCTACCAAGAAATGACGGATCACAAATTAATGTAGAGTCTTTTTTTACTGACTATACTCACAGTGTGCTTTAAACAATGGTGTCTACTGCCAGCTCGTTTTTTTTATTAACATTTTTATGATCGTCAACTGGAATACAGTGCACAAATCTCTCTCTATCTCTCTATGTCCTATATCAACATGCTTGCACAGGCTAAGAGCAGAAATCATGAATCCAAATTGTAAATATATGCCATGTAGGACCAGCAAGTCCTATGAAAAAGAAATGAATTTATTTGTATGACTGAGGTGATGCTTCAGGCAGAATTGAACTAGATTACACTGGAGCATTATGATGTTGTGGATGGATGTTTATTATGTGCATACCTTATGTCAGTATATCAGGTGCAAAATGTGGCAGAGAAAAATGTGGTCCAAAGTAAAAACATACACATACAGGGAGGCGTGCACCTATCCAGCATGTGTTCAATCAGTCAGACAGAAACCGTGACAGCTTGAGTAGTAAATATATACTATGATACCACAGAGCAAAATCCAACACATGCATAAACATACAAAACTCTTTCAGCTGTCACACTCCTTTGCACTGACAACCTGTCAGACCATCTTAAAACACACAGCGTAAACCTGCCCTTTTAGGAAAAACAAAACAAAACAAAACAAAAAGAAGGAATTTTAGCTGGTTATTAGTCATGTATGCATGCAGAAATCATGTAGTTAAGTCGTAGGTAATGCAGGACTTGCAGGGCTCGACAGTAACCGCTGCCCAGTTGCCCCAGGCAACACGATCTGAACCACTATCAACCATCGCATTTAATCTGGTCACAGCTCAGTTTTTACTGTCATACAAAACAAACAACAACAACAAATAAAGAATGCTGAATTCCCCGCCTTGGTGTAGAAGGAAAATGTGAGCGCTGCCGTCACATTTATTTACTCTTGTACACAGTGTACTGTCACTACTTCACCAGTCGACCAGGTGCTCAGGCAACAAGAGAGCCAAACATTAACCGTCACAAATGGCTGAAATTAACGCAAGATTTTTATTTTTTCACAACCTGTAATAATATCATTTGTGAGATAACTGCCAAGAAACATGGCAACACTGCACCTTGTAATACGAAATCAAGTCATTGAAAAACTTTTCAATGGTGTTTATTATTTACTAAATATGAAGAACACTTTCAAGCCCCGCCTTGTTTGCTGCATATGAAATATAGTTGTGATATGACTGATAAAGTATAATAATAATATGTGTAATTTCCCCTATTGTATTTACCCTCATTATACTTAAGGCTACCAAACATCTGTCTAGCACTGTTCATTTTATTTTGCACAGTTGGTGACACTAAGCCATTTGTTTTTAGTGAAATCAATTTAGTGATTATCAGCCTTTCAAACACAGCTTTCATTCTGGCAACCAACAGCTTATGGCTGGTTGCCTCCCTGGCAACCGTAACTCAAACGTGATGTCATGGCACTCTACTGGCACCGACTTTATCAAATATTCTAATAATAATAATCATTACCAGCACATGAGTAATTCATTTCAGATGTACTGCTTCCAACTCGAAATCTGCTCAGTTTTCTGAGAAGACTGACGCAGCAACATATTTCACATTCAGAAACATTTTTACAATACATATATTTATACCAACGACTGCCCTTGTAGCTACACCTTGACAGCAAAAGACATACATCCACATAATAATGCACCCCCCCCCCCTATATAAAACCTTCAGGTCATGGCCAGAGTCAGTCTTGAAATGATATTTCCCACTGACCTTTTCCTGACAGTTCAACCAGGTTGACATAATGTCTCAAAGGCTTATGGTACGCTATCGGTCATATTATATATACTAGGACACACGTTTGATACTCTACCCTAGGCGCTTACCAATTTCAATTACCTGTATACTAGACACTGAAATGTGATTTCTGCTATCACACTGCCTATAGGCTACACTAAGCTGCCAGGCTGCTGCAGAGAAAACAGAATTTATCTCTGTACTGTTTTATCTGGATGTTAAAAACACTAAAATGCTGGACTCGACGTACATTCATTGCCCTGATTTTTAATGTAATTAATAACTCAATTGAATTAAACACACAACAATAATGTTAGGGTGCTACCGCCATTGCAATATACTGTATTGTATCATAAATCAATGACGAGCACCTACATACTGTATGCAAATAGGCTCTGTTTTGTTGATTGTCATTACAGCAGAGAGCTTGTTTTTCACTACTCCAGATATGACGTTGGCGCTGCATGCATCTGTTCTGGCTTTTATATCAAAGCTTCATATATTACTGGTGAAATGAGGGGTGCATGCTTTAGATAATTTAGGATTTCTTGTTACATCATAGCTGGAGTTGTTGTCCCGACATTTGCAATTTGTTCTACACAAGCGGTGAATCCCAGTTGCTTTGTTAGACTACTACTCAGAATATATTTCCCTCAAGCCACGCCACAGCAGTCTTCTTTATAATCAGTGGGATTTTTCAATAGCCTCTGTGACTGCACTCCCTGGAATATCGCAGGCCCAGGTGGGAATGTTGCTGGGCGACTTGCACACTCCATTAAGCTTTAGCAGGCAGTTTAAGCAAAGGCTGCATCTATATGCAATATTTATAAAAAATAAAAAAGACCTGTGGGTTCCTGGACTCCATGAGCAGTGGGAGATGGCAACAGAGGATGTAAACTGTCGGGCTGGATCATCACACAGGGGATTAATCTGCGTTTCATAAGCACAGGGCTTTAGAGAATAAAAACCTCTGCCTACGATTTCTGCAGCTCTTTATGACTAACATGGAATATTGAGCAGAAGCACATCAAGGTCTTCTGGAGATCTTTGCTGAATTATGTATATACAGAGGCGCTGGGATAAACCTGTGAATTTGCTTGCTCCCTCTATTGCCCACAGCCCTCCGCTGCTTGACCTTCCTCTCCATTACCTACGGTACTGAGCATTTTTCATGTCAGCGCAATCCATTTTTGTTTGCCCTGATGCTATTCTGCTATAATACCTATTTCCAGAGCCCAAACACCAGCCATTCTTCACCATGTGTTTCAAGTCATACGTAAGAGTGGGAAACAGCCGCCAGCAGTCCTGCAGCAATGTGTTGGTATGGAATGCTAACATGTATGTATTGATTAAATGTGATTTCATTAGATACGCACGACTGTGAAGAATAAGCAGTGGCCTTCACTGACCTTTGTCTGGTCATGGTGTAACCACTGGCTTGATTCTCTGTCAATTCAGTTGTCAGATATGAAGCAAGTATACAAGCATTGAATATTAATCAAGCAGCAGACAAGCAATTACCTGAGTGTCAATGGCTGTAACCATCAAACACACAGATCCAGAGTTAAACTTACAAAACACTGAAATGCATGAAACACAAAATAAGCGCTACAGGGAAATGAATTATGCAAGTCAGACGATTTTGTTTGGTAGTACGCCATCACCTTATGACCAGCTTTGAGAATAAGGCTCCATTTCTTCATGAACTATCCTCTATCCTCATCATTAACAGAGAACTCACAGAAAGCACAGGCAATTATCTCTCTTAGCCTCCTCCTCTCACTTCATCTTTGAAGTCAAAATATTCCTGGAGACTGACACAGTACATATGAGCTATAAGCAGACTATATGTGACCATTTCCTGCAACTCTGTGAAAATAAAGCTTGAAATGCTTACCAAAATCCCCGGGGACGAAGATGTCATAGACACAGCTCTGGCCTCTGGTGTAATTATGTGGGTAGTTTGGGGACAACACAGTTCCTTCTGAACCTGTGAAGTGACCTCCGCAGGGAGCTGTGGGGACAGGAAGGGAAGCAACAGAGAAACACGGTTAACAAATGTGAAACAACCAGCTTACAATGCCTGGGGAAATGAGGCAATAAAATACAATCAGCAAATCCATTTTAACCGGCACAAGTGCACAGGTAAGCAGTTCACAAAATGAGATGAAAAGTCACCTTTCAACCTTCAGCTGCTGACAAATATCATTTTGGCTAGCATACCAAAAATAATTTGACACTTGAGACTTTGGGGACATTTTGAAAAGGAAAGTGAGCTGTAAAAGGACAGAAAAGGAAGTCTGTGTTGTTTCTACAGGGTTAAAAAACTAAAAGGGAAACAACCAGCAAGGAAAAGTATTTTTTTGCCTTCAAAACATGTGAAAACACCATCAATCAACAAAACACACAATCACAAAAGTTCCACGCGCCTTGACTTTAATCAGCCCACATCGCCCAGCAGCGTGTTTTGAGAAACTTGGATTCAGTTCTTCAGCTGAAACGGGTTTTCACTCCGCAGATTGTGCACAAGAGTCCAGTTGCTCTTTTTTTGAAGTTGCTGGTTAAATATTTACAATCTTAATTGATTAGAATCTTTCCAAAAGTGAGGGTCAGGACCTAAAAAGGGGCATGGACCTGTTTTTATTGGGTTGACAATTGGCAGAGTAAAATGCATACAACAATGCTATAATATGTGAATTTATTATCCTAATTAAATAGACAAGTCCTTGAAACCATACGACCACATAGGTAGTTTGTTCCTACCCTCTAAAACGACCCTCAGGAGAGTTTCCTAAATTAGGCCCCCCCTAGCGGTGGCAGGAGTGGTTTC
>JAOVVB010034544.1:0-15420 GCA_028570985.1 Heterobranchus longifilis
TTAAAACGAAAGTCAGTGATTCTGATAATGTTTAGGCCAGCAGAGAAGGCCTTGCTGGCCCTGACGGCCCACCACTGGTATACAGCATAATACTCCACTGTGGTGTTAACTTGACAATGCCTGACAAAGTGCTCTGTAATTCAAACATGTATCTGTTCAATTTATTGAGAGCTTTCAGTACAGTGAGCAGATTTTTCATCCATATATCTGTTATATGGACATTAAAGTTATGGATCAAAAATATTGTGCTTGAAGGCACATATCGCAGTTAATTTCTTGTTTTAGTTCAATGTTTTAACAAATATGAATAGCATGATAGCCTTTTCTGTGGGCTGTATGTCATGACCCAGTGTAGCTCATCCGGTGAAATTCATACCATAGAGATGAGCTCTCCTTTATACCACATTTACATGAGCTAGTCAAGACCAAGTAGGGCGCATCACAAGCTTCAGAGATTTTAACATTTTGCTCTACTACATAAAATACGTCGGTAAATACCCTGCTGGTGTATTTCAAAGTTTTTACATGTGTTTAAAAAGGTGGTTGCTAACAAGTGTCTAAATGAGACTACAGAGGTTGTCAAGGACATTAAATGTCAGTTTAGTAGTGGTGACGGTGACGTGGACTGCGAAATGCGACCGTTGGTGTAGTTCCTTTATAGCCTAACGTTAGCTTTTTACTTCTGGAGATTGCATTTACGCTTCTAAAATCATGAAAGTGGCATTCATGTGGAGAGATTATCTTGCTAGACAAAACGTGTAAGTATCATAAACTTGTGTTCTCCACAGACCTTATTTTCTGCAATGATCCAAAATGCAAAAACTCCAGAGACTTTTTGACGAGGGAACCCATGGCGACGCTAACTTCCGGGTTGGCCTACAAAAAGACGTCATCCCTTCGGCTCCCTATTGAGATTTTGTGCATTTTCTCAATCTCAATTGTCACTCCTGAGAAATATACATGGTTCAGTCTCACAGTGATCACTATGTGAGTTCTCTATATTTTCTTTCAGGTGGCTCATTTACAGAGTTTCAGCTAACAAAAAAATCGAGAGTAGTGCAAGCTCTCAAATGAGTCTCAATGCGATGCCAAACAACTGGATGCACAGCCTCAATTATGTCGTTTGATTCTGACTTGGCCCTTAGCTACATGTCGTCCCCTCTCTCTTTACTATAACCAAGACATGAATGAGATCAGGGGATCTCCTCTGTTTATCTTACTTCTCAAATGTTGTTAAAATTATTATCTCAATTCAACTCCATTCATAGTAATTAATCTGTTTTCCGCTCCCTTATAAGGGGCCTTAGGAGAAGTAACTCAGACACAAATGATCACAGAATAATGATTTCAAAACAAGAAGCTCCAGTTAGTCGCATGAGATCAGAATGAGCAACAGATAAGCAACAGATTTTTTCCTATGAGTAGGTTCATGCATCCTAAAAAGTAGAGCCAGACCAATATATCGGTCGACCAATATTATCAGCCGATATTGGCCTGTCACAGACACATCTGTATCTATCGTATCGGTGTGTATGTTGTGGGGCAATAATGGATTTTTATCATGGATCGCGATAAAAAACACTCACAGTAAGTTGATCGTGGTGAATTTACATTATTGGGATAATCGTGAATATCCTCATGAATTGACTGCAGTTTACTACAGTGTCCTATTTGTGATGCAGAAAAAATGTGTAATCTTTTGAGGAAAGAGTCGTAACGTTTTGAGAAAAAAGACGTAATGTTTACAGACAAAAGTTGCAAGGTTTCAAAGTTGTCATGTTGTAAAAAGTCGTAATGTTTCAAGAAAAAACTGGTAATATTTTGAGAAAAAGACGTAATGTTTTGAGAAAACAGTCACAACAAAGCAAAATGTAAGGTAAATTGATTTTGGTGTGTTTTAGTGCCGTTTTAAGAGTTTTAAGCATATTTCATTGATTATCGGGATAATATCGCGAATCATAATTATTTTGGCCAGGATAATCGTGAAATTCAATTTTCATATCGTCCCATGCCTAATGTTGTCCGATATGCGGCGATACGAAAACTTTTTTTTTTACAGAACATATAATTCAGAAAACCATCCTCGGGGTGAAGAAATTGTGTCATTACATAATTCTTCATTTACATGGTCAGTAATTGACTGATATACAGTACTATTAAGTTTTAATTTCTATTTTTATTTATTCTTTATTTTCTCAATGTTCATTTCTAGAATTGTTTGACAATGTAATACAGGCCTATAATGTATAATAATGTATAGTAATGTTAAATATTCTTTATTAAAGTTATTTGTCTGTATAGTCATATCAGTGCAAAATACATAGAAAAGGTCTATTTTCATTCCAGCTAAAAAATTCACTGTATCGGCCACCGTATCGGTAATCGGTTAATTTTCCCATCAAACATCTGTATCGGTATCAGCCTCAAAAACTCTATATCGGTCGGGCCCTACTAGAAAGCATAATGTACTATCAGTGACTCATGTATTGCTTCTCATATCCCCTCATTAACTATTTATGAGATTCAGTTATGTAGTATACAGTCTGAATGATTGCATCTTAGTGAATTCTCCTCTCTGTGTTCAGACGAAGGCCCTCCATGTACGTGCCCGCTGTGTGCATCTGACTGGAGCAGCTGTGTGCCTCACAGTGAAGGTCTGCAGCTGTCCCGGGACCTGGGGGCCACATACCTGGAGTTGCCCTCTCTCAACCATGTCTTTGTGGGTCGCTACTTCGGCAGCGTGGTAAGTGGGTTTTTTGACCCAGCATCTCCTGATAAAATCACCTGTGTGTTCAGAATGTGTTTTTATGTTCAAATCAAGCTGTAATATATTTTTTTATAATCTTCTTGTCTGTTAAAGGCCCTACGAGGAACTTTCATTTTGTGTTGATTTTAGCGGCACCTTTGGACAAAAACAGTAGTGTTTCAACATTCCCCAGTAATAGTATGTCTTCATAATAATAAGCCAGCAGCAAGATATATCTGTGGTCAACATTATAATGTTACATTATAAGCCAGTTGTACTAATGTCCACCATCCTCTGTAGTCTTTCTGTTATGCTAACATACATGTAGCATATGTTAGCTAACGTTAGCAGCCCAAGTATTCAGAGGACGTAACTTCAGAGAACATAAATTCATATATTGATGTACAGCCACGTCTCTCAATGCATTTCATAAATAAAATAAATAATAAATACCTGTCTAGGAGGAAGAGGTTTTTAATCCTTTCAGATCCTGTTAGCAACTAATGTTGACTCACGTTTTCACCTGTGCTTGATCACTTTCCCTTTTAGTTTTTCTCTGTTTTTCGTTCAATTCTTCATTTTTCCTTTTTGCTGGTCTTGCCCCAGTATCAGCCATAACTACAAGATATAAGTTAACTTGAAAAGTAAAGTTCTGTGAGCCTGGATAACTTTGTCCATGATGTAAATACAGGTACCTCCATCTGGGTGCCATCGTCTGCTCCCGACCCGGGAACATGTATATTGAATAACTATATAGAAATAGAGCAACGTAGAATCTTCTCACTGATGGGCTTGTTTGCTTATGTAGGTCATATAGAGACATAGGTAGTAAATTGAGACTGTTTCATAACCAGTCAAAAACTCCTCATAGGGCCTTTAAAACCGTGACCATCATGTATTTAAAACGGGTGGAAAACGGCCTTTTCACCCCGTTAAATACAACATCGGTCATATTTCATATGATATCATATGAACTGTTGTGCATACATTTTCATAAGATATCTTATGAACCCATTCATGAGAATGCATCGCCACGACACATAGCAAGTGCCATCCCTCACTCTATTCATCTGCCAAACACTGTTTTAGCTATTTGGGCATGCCTTTTTTGTTCTGCATTCCAAGTGGCTGCATGTGCATCGGCCTTGGAGGCGTGTGGATGATACTGAACGTTTCACCTCCCTGTCACTAAGTTCTTGAGATATCTCTCCAGATAGCTCAACTGATCCTCTTTTATAACCACCCATCTCTTCTCCCTACTGTCACGCCGCATGGAGTTTCCCTCTTCTCCACAGTCGAGTTAACAAGGAAGAACTTTTGAACACTTGTTGAACATTGATTGACCCTACTGCCTTCGAAATACACCGAGCAAACCCTCGGTCGCACTCTCTAAAATCCCTCTGTCTCTCAGCCTGTCGCAGCTAACGTCACACAGGTTGCAAGCTGCTGCCGCCGCTTCTTTTATCACGCCATCCCGCTCCTCTCAGAGCTCCCGCTTCTTTGCAGCCAGCTTCCCACACAGCCATCACTCGACGCCGCATTTGAGCTACATCCCAATTAAAGTCGACCCAGACGGGCGGACGATCTCATCACGAACACCTCCTCCCCTCCCTCCCTTCCTTCATAGCTCTGCTCGTTAGTCACTCTCCTTTTTCTACCACATTCAAGCCTTCACGTTCAGCCGTCCAAACCCAAGCCCTCGTGCTCCCCTGATGAAAAGGAGGCATTTAATTGCCATGTGACGAACAGTTGCTATGGAGTCGGCGCTGAGTTGCGCTCGTGATTAAGCCCTGAAGAGCATAATTACATCTCAAAGCTCACCTTTCTCCTTCTGTACGTTCACCCCTCCTCCCGCCCCCATGTCCACTGCATGATTTCCACTGGATGATTTCCAGCAGCGTTTAGTCACTGCCCTGTCATTATGGCTGGATATGGAAGAATGAGGTAGAAACTCTTTGTTTGTAGCCCATCTGCACAAGATATACAGACTTTTGTACAAAGTCTTGAGAGTTTGGAAAATGCAAGTATGATCATTCCCTCCAATATCGTGAATCGTATTGTAATTGCAGTCAAAATAATCACAATTAGATATTTTCTTCATATCGTGCAGCCCTGCTGCAGACAGAGCCAAGCTGTCTGCTTCCAGTCTGAATGCTAAGCTAAGCTAACCACTCAAAGATTGATATCAACCTTCTCATATCACTCTTGAAAATAAAGTAAATTAGCTTATTTTCTAAAATTCCTTTCACAAATCTGAGGGCATTTGGACTCTTTATAGCACAGGTCTAACCGACCATCCCACTGTACTCTGGCCATATGTTGTTTATTCTTATTTAAGGAAGTATTTAAACACAAAATAGCACCATACTTGAAATTGAGGACATTTTTGAGCCAAGAAATATACAAAAAATATAGTCTCCCTTCTTATTTTCCTTATATGCGCACTGCATCAATTATGTCAAAGTCAGTTGACTGCAAGTAGGCCTGCTACTGCTAACACTGTTGTACAACATATACACATATAATATACATTTATACTTCAAACCTGTGTCACAAATTGAGTGAATGGAGTTTGAAAGATGTGAGCATTTAACAAAAAATGCAGCCGAGTTGCATTATGGGAAGTGTAGGATCCAGAGCTTTAGGAACTTGACCCCATACTAGGAACTAAAACTTAAAAAGGATATCTCAGCCTTTGCTGCTTTGATTTGGACCATTCTTATTTTAATCTGTCTCCCACAACTGCTCCAACTTTACGGAACTACAATACTAAATCGTTGGATTGTGCCTTTAAATATGCCCTCACATTGTAGTCCTCAGTCTAGTGTAAATCTCACCGGCAACAGTAGGGGAGAGTGGGGTAAGATGAGCCAGTGGGTATGTTGACCCACCCCCCTTTTCTAGGTAACTGCACATTTGTTGTCATGTGGCCATAAATTCAGGTAGCACCTATCAGTCCTATCTGTCTGTGATGGACAGAAGCACATGGGGTTATTTTAAATTCTAATTTACACCAAAAACATATTTATGCTTGTCAAAATTAATTTTCTGCATGTCAAGTATAATGACTTATGTCAAAGCAAATTTATCCTCACCATCATCTCTCCCTGTTGTTATTCTGCCAAACGCTTATTTTGCTTTATTATACATGACTGGATGCCAGCAGATTTGAATTCTTTCTTCATTAACATAATTTAGTTATGATGTTTTCGCTTTTGTTTTGCTCCTCAAAACTACGCTGGCTGTCCTTTTATTCAATTATGCTCAGGTTTAAACTTAAAAAGTCAGATGGTCAATTTACCCCAGACTTTAATCAACTTACCCCTAACCTGGGGCAAGTTGAGCCACAGGAACACTTTTTTTTTCCTGAAGTCATATTTTTAAGGCCCTTTGTCATAGATGCATCCTTATAATTCAAATTGATAGGAGACATCCTGAGATAATAATATATGTTTTCATCGTACTTCTGTCTTATATTTCCTTGCCTGGAGGACAACATATGTAAAAGGTGGCTCATCTTACCCCATTCTCCCCTACTGCTCAGGGATCTTATCAGGGACAAAAGTAGAATTTGTGTCCTGATGAAAGCGCTGAAGTAAACAAAGACATGATGTGCAGCGAGCCATGCAGTCTGCAGTTCTGAATAAAACTGATAATTAATTGGCGAGTAAATCAGTCAGTAAGTCAGCTGAATTGACATTACAGTCAGTCAGACAGGCAGGCTTTCAGTTAATGTTTGCCTGACGTTTTTTCACACATCAGTTGCGTTAAATCTTTCATTTTTACCCTTTTCATCAGCAGGGCAGCCAATCTGCCGCTGCCCCCGCACAGTTTTTTTTCCCTTCCAGTGCACGCAAATGCACTTTTCATCTGCTCTAAGATGTATTATAAATGTTCCTTTCATGTTAATGAGGGGATAATGAAGTCCCTCAATAGCACGACTGAAAAGCGCTGCTCTCCTTTAATGAAGGCTTTAAGTTGGCATATTTGATTTGTCTAATTTATTCTTCAGAGATTTTCTATTTGAAGATTTAATATTGAAAAGAGCAGCTTGAAAGGGAAAAATGCAGGGCTTTTAGAGGAGGAGTTATTTTGAATGGGTAATAGGCATTGATCGGCCTTGCTGAATTGTCTCTCTGTGGTAAATACATTGGAAGATACTGTAGCAGGCAGTGCTCCCGCAGAGAGCCTTTCAGTCTAATTAGGGCACATTTCTACCGTGTTCCCAGAGACAGCGCCGCGAAAACACCTGAGGAGAGGCAGGAGAATATTAACTGGATGGAAAAAAGACTCAACTGACAGGAATCATCTTTGCATCTCTTTGACTTTGTCATCAAATGTATGGTTTTGTTCAAACATGAACAAAATGTACATACACATAAAATAATGAGATCTCTGAGTATTATCTGCAATATTAGTAGTATTAATAATATTAGTAGTATTAGCAGTACTATATGAACAATATGATGCATGTGATCACTAATATACATGATAATAAGTGTATTTTCAAAATGACAACTTTTCAAGAAAAACTGGTTTAAGCATTGACAATGGTAGTGTCTAGATGGTAACCCAGGATCTGCGAAAGTCTCGCAAGATGGGTAAGGTTAGACATTTAGTTTGAATAGTTATGGTTAGACATTTAGTTTGAATGGTTAAGTTTAGATGGGTATGGTTAGGCATTTAGTTCAAATGTCAAATGGTTAAATTTAGATGGGTAAGGTTAGACATTTACCTGGAATGGTATGGTTAGAATAGGTCGTTGGGAAATGACTCTCACGTTTGAGTTTTTGCAAGTTTCTGCCAATCTAGGGTTACCATTTAGACACGACCATTGACAATGCATTTTAAAAAATCATTAATGGGTTTTTTAAATTGTGTTTTGGTCTAGGTGGTAGGAAAATTTCCCCAGCCCATGACGTAGAATGTAATCCCTTAGAAACAACACAAGTCCATTGGTACCCACCTCTTGGGGTTTTAAATCCATTGTCACGAGTTGTAACATTCTTTATTTATATACACTCAACCTCAGTACAGCCTAATGTCCTCATTAATATAGTGTAAATACAGCTGAAACAATGAGGCAATTAATCATTTTAGTTGTTTAACCTATCAAAAATGCCAACCATTCGTTCGAGCTTCTCAAATGTGAGGATTTTGTGCTTTTCACTGTACAGCTCAGTATTCCTGATTACTTATGAGTATTTCTGTCTTTCTGTCCAGCTATGCGGCTCTGCACAGAGGAGTGTCGTGTCCTGGGTCACTCAGATCAGTGCTGGATGCCCCCCCTGGCCTCCCCGAATTCATCCTCCGACTACCGCAGCAACCTCTACATCCCCGGGGAAGAAGCCCGCCAAGCAACTGACCTCTCCCAGGAAAAGACCCCACAGCCCTGCACCGACACCGGCCCCGCTAGGAACCAGAGCTTTTCCACCTTCGGCAAGGACCTGGGTGCTGAGGACGGTGGAGAAGAGGAGGAGGGAGGGGATGGTGGGGGCGAGGCCAGAGATGAAGACTTGTGCGGGACCACGTCGTTGCTGTCTGAGATGAGCAGCGTGTTCCAGCGGTTGCTCCCCCAGGGTCTAGACTCATACGTCCAGGTCAACGAGAACCAGAAGGGGACAAGTCTTAGCGGGGTGGGCGTACCCATGACCGGATCTTTAGATCGCAGGAGGGGCCATCTCCCCGGCAAGCCCAACCCCTCCGTCCACCAGCAGGGCGTGGCAGCCTGGGCCGCCAACACCCACTTCCAGAACCCCGGCAGCAGCATTGGCCCATCTGGCCACCACCAGGGTGGCAGCTACCACACCCTGAAACCAAGCACCAAGCTCAGCTGCCAAAGCAGCAGCCACAAGGGCTCGCAGGCACCCAAAAACAGCCCCCAGAACAGCGGCCACACCCCTAAACCCCACAGCAGCCCCCTCCTTACGGCACTGGTCAGCCCCACCATGGTGCAGCCTTCCCAGGCTCCGGCTCCAGTGCCGGTGGCACTCCCCGGGCCCTCGTCCAAATGGCTGCCAGCCATGGAGGAGATCCCAGAGAACTACGAGGAGGACGATTTTGACTCTGTGCTGAGCCACCTTCAGGGCAAACGCAGCGACAGCCGACATGAGCTGGTGGACGCCAGCGAGCTGGTGGCCGAGATCAACAAACTCTTACAGGATGTCCGGCAGAGCTAGACTTCCGGTTTCTTATCCTCTCTATTTATTCACCACCCACTGACTGCTTCCTTTACTTCAGAATAAAAGTGAGGGACTATGGGTGGCAAAAGAAGGACAGAAAAAAAGACAAAAAACAAGACCTGCAATTGTCGTTAAAGTTGCATTTCTAATGTAATAAATGTGTTTTGTGAATGCTAAATATCCAAAAAATTGTTTGTAATTGCTGGTTTGGTACACAATGTACACTATGTGACTGTATTTATCTTTGTATTTTAAAAATACATTTGTATACTTATATTTATAAAAAAAAGTGTATATAAACTTAACATAAAGTCTATTTTTATATTTTGAATGCATGTTGAGTACAAAAACGTTGAATCAAGACTTTGACATGCGATCGACATTCTACATATTTAAAATTGTCTTTTGTATTGTGATTCTTTTTTAATTGTCACTATGATATGTATACATGGATATATTAATTAATTAATGGACACATGTCTTTGTGGATTATTGTGGGGAAGGGGACGGTACACAAATAAAAATAATACACAAACATTATTGAGGTGTCTGTGGTTTATATTTTACTTTTGTTACGGTACTGGAAGGTTGATCGCACGTGAACAAAATTCACTCTGAAAAGAGTTTGTTTTTTCTCTAAATGGAGGTTAGAATTCATGTACACTGTGAGCCCAACTTTACTGAACATGTAGGTCTTCTGTATAGTAGAACCATAGGCTGCAACAACCAATCGAAAAGGACTCAAAAGTGAAAATGGAGAATAGATAACCTCTATAAACAGAAATCTGCACATGAATCTGTAGGCAATGGGACAAGATTTGGGTATGCAAAGCATTCTGGTTTCCGTTAAGTATTGACCAATCACATTTGAGCATGCTTTGGTTGCATGCAGGTAAACAGTCGGTGTGGAGAGTAAAAGAGGTGGAACTCATTGGCCGAAATGCAATCTTGGAACCCATTGTGTATCTGACGATGATATAGCTTTTTGTGGATATTTATCTGCATTCATATGCATGTGTTTATCTATCTATGTATGTATCTGTTTATAGAGATGTCGTCTCTCACCTCAATCTCCATTCTCGCATCTCAAATTGCTAATAAGACCGTAAACAATGCATTTAAATGCACAGTTAAGTCGAGCTATGGTTATAGCTCGATTAGGTCATTTAATTGGACTACTGTCGTCCCAGTATACATAAACTGGGGGAGAATCGATTTATTGACCGAAGCATGTCCACCTCCGGTACGGTAGGTGGCGATATGCCGCCTTTCAGCTGGTTGCTACGGGACCTTCTTCCGGTTGACGCATTAGCAAACAAGTGCCAAACAAGCTAGCGAGCAGCAACTTCGAAAACATGGTTAACTTTACGTCTATGAACAGACTGTGGATAAAGAGTACAGGCAGGTTAAACCCATCACGAGTCTTCCCATCAGCAGATTTGGGTTCTTGTCAGTTTGCAGTTGGTGCGACACGCTCACATGAGGACGCTTTGAAGCATTTCCACAAACATTAAATGACTTGATGCAGCCAGGATTGTTGTCTCAGCCCAGAAAAACACAGAGAGGCTCTGCATTGTGTCAGCAATCTCAGAGCCACTCAAATTCACAAAACAGAAGGATCAAACTCTGATGTGTGGTGGCTGATGGGGGAAATGTGCTGTGGAGGCAGAGATGGAAATAGCTGCTGTGGAGAGTTTGGTGGAGGGGGTTGGATTTGATGGAGACCCCTCCCTCATCTGTTGCCTTAACAGCTAGATAATGGGTGACACCTAGAGGTTCAGCATGCGCACTGTAAACCAATGACTCCAGTTCCCTGCTCTTACCACTACATCACTACTACTACTACTACTAACCCTGCCATGGAGCTAGAGAGGAGCAGACAACCACACAGAGCCCCCTGCAGGACACAACACCACCCTGCAGCTGGATGGAAAACACACACACACACACACCTGCTGAGGAGCAACAAACACACAACAATCACTAAAGGAAAAATTAAAAAAAAAAAAAAAAAAAAAAGTAAATATAGAACAGAACAAATACATAAACAAATGAATGAATGAATGAATAAATAAATAACATTTAAATAAATTACACTATTGTCCCAGGACAGGAAAATTGCCTTTGTCTCACCAAAAAAGACTACAGCCTACTATAATCATTACACAATAAAAGTAATTCACACATCACAAATCATCAACAATATGCTTGGGTTTTATTTACTCCCCCCCCCCTTTCTCAGCTTATATGTTTTTGTTCTCCATTTTGTATACTTTGTCATTTTTACACTTTGTGTACTTTTTGTTGTTGCTGTTGTTATGCTTTGATGAAAATTTAAAAAAAACTGAAACCCAAATCATCAACAATACAACCATATATGTCCAACAGTTGCTAGAAATGGTTGAAATATATACAATTTATAATAATAATAATAATAATAATAATAATAATAATAATAATAATTATTATTATTATTATTATTATTATTATTATTATCATTATTATTATTATTACTATCTTAGGCAGTATTGGAGGCATTTACTGGCATCGATATCAGAACTCTAATATATATATATATATATATATATATATAGACGTTTGACTGACACACACACACACACACACACACACACACACACACACACCACCAGCACCAGCACCAACAACACACAAATTACACCCAAGCACACACACTCTTTATATATATTTTTATTTTAGTTTACTCAATGAATTGTAAGCTATATCTTTTTTTCTTCATCTCATTATTGAATTGAATTATCTTTAAGTTTTGGCGATATTGATCACCTGACATTCATGCCAATAAAGCATATTGAATTGTGTTGACAGTCAAGAACAGTAGATAAACCTTTCTACGTGATATTATACAGTACAGAGCATCTGATGACTTTTGGACCTACAATTTTATATGCCACAGTCAAGTGATCACACTTGTTAAACACAGAGTATGCTCTGTATCAGATCAGCATATTCCAGGACACTGCGACTCACTCTAAACCCATTAATTTCCTGATTAAACTAGCATGTGACAGGCTTTTGTGTGTATACTGTTAACAACCAGAACAGACTGAAGAGATGGTAATGGACCTGTGTGATTTAAAATGTGTCCCTTGGTTTCGTCAATGTTGATCAGCAGGGAGATACATTTACACCATTCTTCCAACTTAGATACCTGGGCAAAAAAGATAGATATTGTCACATTGTTGTGGCATAAGTGTTCCCTCTGCTGCAGCTCTGCTCAGGTCTGCTGCATTGTTCAGTCAACAAGGTGCACCTGTCCTGAGAAGGCGGGGCTTAACAGCTCCTGTTGCAGCAGCCTTTCAGATTTTTGCATCGTTCCGTTTGTGTCTTTATCTTAATATTCTCATATTCAGCTGTAATCTGATGGGGCCAAGCAAACTGGCAGCAACTTAAGATAAAACACAAAATTAGATTACAGACTGGCTTGTGTGAGAGGAGGTGGCGGGCAACACACACACACACACACACACACACACACACACACAGTGGCGTCCTTAAGAATCCAGGGGCCCGTTTCAAGAGCTAATGACCCAGAACACACACACAGCACGCTCTCATGAATAACACACATAGTTATAGTATGTGCCAAAAAAGGCAAGCAAACATCATTCGATATATTCTCAACAAATCCATTATGGTGCAGCTCTTGTACTGCATTATTTCTTCACCAAAGAACCGAGAAAGAATTTCGCTCACAATGAAACAAAAGTTTTTACTGTATTGTACTGCATCTGGTTTTTCCATGGCATTCTTTTTGGCCGGGCAGCAACAGCCATAAACTAGGGTTTGTCCTAGTATTGCTTCCATACTTTTCAAACTCAGAAATGCTGAATACTTTAAATAAAAATAAACATACAAGCAATCAAAGGAAACATATGGGTGGAAATATTAAAAAAGAGTTGGAATACTCAGAACCTCACATCCATTGGTTCCGGACTGATTGCTGATTGAAGAGTTTTGCAAAGGTTCTGCACAGGTGCATTAGAGATTCATAATTATGCAAGTCATGTCTATCAGCTGTGGAGAGATGTTTTACTTTTGTTTAACACAAATTAATCCAATCGAGTTTGGGTCTTTCTAGGAGATCTGTGTTCACTGTTTTGAAAACAGGTGTGAAAACTGTGTGAAACCAACTAAAAGTGTTAAAACATTTGCAAGAGAAGACTTCTGCTGTGCTAATAAGGTGATGACGAAGATCAAGTGGATACCAGTTTCATTAAGTGCATCTTGTAAATTTATGAATAGATGATTTAGGCTGTGAGCTGTAAGAGTATTAGTGTTATTCACTCTTTAATACTGCGTGGTTATGTATCACCATTTCTACAAACTGTGAACTTCCTCTGTCTTACGTTCAGCGCATCATATTCATATGTGCTATTTTTAGCTCAGAGAGAGAGAGTCCATCAAACTAACAGCACAGCACTTGAGAGCAGGCAAGTCTGTAAAGTTTCACCAAGTATTCATTTGTAGGAGTAATACTCGGCCTTATGCGTGAACCATAAAGAAATCTAAAGGCTGTAAAATGCATGCAGTGTTATTGAAGGTTACTAATGTCTGGTATCAGAAAAAGTTGCATTTGCTTATTGAGCAGCACATATTCAGTATTGTCAGTATACATGTTTTGTTATTTTCAGTTGCCTAATAAATAATTTAATGTGCAGTGTATACGTGTAGCTGCTCAGTGCAAATATTACACTGTACAATTCAGAGCAGTCTTTCCCAAAGTTAGGGTCAGGACCCAAAATAGACCCGTTTTTATTGGGGCGCCAATCGGCAGACTGAAATGCATAACAATGCTGTGATATGTGAATTCATTTTACTCATTAAAATAGAAGAACAGCATTATGTTTTGCTACACTGGTCTGCTCAGCTCAGATGCTGTGTGTGATGTACTTTTATAATTAAATAAATACTTTTCATTTTAAATGCATGGGTTTGTTGTGTTCTTTATCAGTAGTTTATATGTGTAGATGTCATGGCAATTCATGATGCAGGCTCCTGGACAGACACCACATTTGTCTTTTGGGCCTCGAGCTGAAAACGTTTGGAAACCTCTGATTTAGAGGATTTGTTTACAATCTTGTGTTAGGTGAAAAGCTTCATAAGCAGCCATTTGTGTTTATTTTTTTTAGTTTTCACAGTGGTAGAAGTGATGCTGTGGTTTGTTTGTAGTTCTTTAAACCAGTCACATTTGTCTCGGGCAGCGCTACGCCCCGGATGCAGCGGCGGTGCCCTTGCATGCCGGCAGGTTTTATCCCAGTACTGTACATCCATTAAACCAGACTACTTATGTCACAGTCCTCCTGGCCCTGCATCCACATCCTCAGAGGAATATACACTCACCTCCCTCCATGAGCATGTAGCACACACAGCTAATGTTAGCAGTATTTTGAGTATTTTGTAATTTGTATTTTGCTGGACAGAAATACATTATTTGTAGCAAAATATTTTATCCGCAGGTTAAAAGTAATACTACTAAAAGTAGATAGCACGCACCGTGACATCGTGGGAATCCAGCTGCCATGCAAGTGAAATCCATCACCCCGTCCCCCCAACACAGACTTACTACGTCATACTACGTCACCTGACTTGCAGCGGATGGGTTTACATCGGATTTAGTTGAAATAATGGTGCCAAAATTGTGATAATAATAGTGTGTATAGAAAGTACTTTTTGTATTTTCAAACTACAAATTACTTGTATTTAAACACATCTTCCCATACTAGTATTTTGTATTTTATTTTTGATACATCTGATAAGCAAACTTATAACAAGACACTTTTTGATGTGGTCGCCACCGGGAGGGTTTGCAGGAGAGTGGGGGAAATGTTTTCAAATGTTGTATATCCTTGCATGTGTAGTGGATGTAAAACCCTTGTTCTCTTTGAGAGAACAAAACATTTGATCACAAAAAAGATACATTTTGATGTATTTGTGCCCATCTCTGAGCACAGTGTATGTTCCCAAGGTCAACAACGAACCTCACTCAGAAATCCTCAGAATAATCCACAGATCTCACAAGGTACTATGTACTGTACGTGGACACCTGTATCCACCGCGTTAATGCTACAGAGTAGTGCCACATATACTGACATACCTCTTAAATAAGTTACTACAACAACTTATTTCTAGCTGGCACTTTGTACTGTAAAGAAGAACCTGGTTAAGCGTACATTGTTGAGATACCTCACACATTACAGGGAACACTGGATCATCACTTTAGTTTCTCATAAAACAATATGGCTGCTTTTTGTTGTCAAGACAATACCATCCTGTTTTCATCCCAGCAGTACCACAAGATGTTTTTCACTTGGCTTATGGCTGCAACAATAGCTGTTTTGTATATAAGTGCATTTATGTGTGTGTGTGTGTGCGTGTGTGTGTCTGTGTGTGTGTGTGTGTGGAGTAAATGTCGCAGCACTGTAGTGTGACAGAAAGCTTATAGCCACAGTG
>JAOVVB010034554.1:0-15420 GCA_028570985.1 Heterobranchus longifilis
CCATCCATCCATCCATCCATCCATCCATCCATCCATCCATCCATCCATCCATCCATCCATCCATCTATCTATCTATCCATCCATCCATCCATCCATCCATCCATCCATCCATCCATCCATCCATCCATCATCCATCCATCCATCCATCCAATCATCCATGTCCCTTGTTTAGTCTGGTAAGAGTGAAAATTGGAATTGAATTAAAAATATCCCCAGAAAAATATGGGCAAACTTTGAATCTTATGAACAGCTTTATCAACAAATCCACAAATTTGCATCCTAGTGATGTCATAAACAGAACAAATTAACTTATGAAATAATGGGGCAGATGGCTGCATGAAACTATAAGAAGTAGCAACTCTAACAAAGTGTTTCTGCAGAAGGAAGAGTGGCTTAATCGACGTGCCAAAAGTGTTGACCCAAACAATACTACAGTAGGAGAGATAGGGATATATTAATACAGCGTATGGAACATTTTAGGGTTATTATCTGACAGCTTTAGTTACTAGTTACTCTACTAATTAAGATATTTGCATAAACATTTGAAGAACTTGTAAAATATAATATCTGTGTTTTGATGTAGATTAAACTACCCAACAGTATATTTAAGTAAAGCTGAAATAATTAGTCAATTGACAGATAATTAATTGTTTGTCATTTTTCATAATTTAGAGCTTTTTCTGCATTGAGTACTTTTACTTTTAATACTTTAACTACATTTTTCTGATTATACATACATACTTTTATTTAAGTAACATTTTCAATGCAGGACTTTTACTTGTAATGGAGTATTGTTACAGTGTTAGTACTTTTGCTTAACTAAAGGATCTAAATACTTCCCAGTGGTATGAAGTTGGTGTATTAAATGGGTATGGACTGATGTTGTTTTGTTTTTCTGCACGAGGGAAAGCCTAGTGTGAAAAAACAGTGAATATATTTAGGAGCTCTGCGTGCCACCTGGAGATCTCCAGAGTGTTTTACATTTAAGAAAGCAGCTCATCCTTGCAGTGTACAGAGTCTTTGCAAATGTGTAGTCCTGATTATCATAAAATGTTAACAGCGGTTAGTCTGTGTATTGACGAGCATCTTTCGTCTCTGCAGATGTCTAATTGTCAGTGAATTGTAGGCACAGCTTTATAGTTGCTATTCTGTCACTGTTTCTGCCTGGAGGGGAGCCAAGACAAGAGGTCAATAAAATGTCACACATTTACATGGCTCAGGTCTGTAAATACACAAATGCCAAAAAAACATCAGATTTTCAATGACCACCCATTGTGTTTTGCTATTAATCTCTATTATTTAATCTCTAATATTTCCACATAAACACTGACGTAAATATAGACAGTGCAGGCAGTGCAGTTGCTCTGGTGCCTGTGGGGTGGGGGCATGGGGGGGTCATAGAGAGAGCGGGCAACAATGTGTTGGGTGGAGAATTTAGATCGCCACCTCGGAAATATGCCTATTTTCAAAGAAGAACTCACGTAAAACTAAACACGGTGTCATTTGCTACACATGCCCTCGAAAAGGCAAACGCATCTCTGTCATGTTCTAATTATTTTGGGTTAAAATCTTGAATGTAGAGGCTGATGCACACCTACAAATTCTTGTGGATAGGTGTGTAGGAGGAGAAGTCCGTAAGAAGGTTCCCACACACTTTACTTGCAAAATAACATTTATTTAATATAGCACAACCTGTTTCACCTGATGAGGGTCTAGAGACTGAAACGTTGTGCTATGTTAAACTTTTATTTTGCAAGTAAACATGACGGTGTGCAGGAACCTTCTTCCTCCTCTTAATTTATTTTGGGTAAAATAGTCAGAAGCAATCTACAACAAAATGATATGCTTATTCTACATAAATAATAACAACTACAAATGAACTTTAAGAAACTATTCAATTAAATTCATTTCTCATTTTCTTTGGTATTTTTGTCATATACAGATATATGCAATGATGACTGCTGGGTAATATGGATGTTGATGTTGTCCACTGTCAACTCTCTATTTCATCATGTGACGAGATGATAAACGGTAACTAGTTTAGGTGCAAAATCTGTCAAGACCAACGTGTGTGTGTGTGCACTTCATAACGTAGCATGCACGGGGGCCCATCATAATAGTCTACACTGGGGCCAGTGGTAACTACCTTACGCCAGTGCACATAAATAACGTGCCCATACAGGGCCGGTCCTTGGCATAGGCCATATAGGCGGTTGCCACCAGGTGGAGGGGGACGCCGCGCCACAGAGAAAGAAAAATTAAGGAAAAAAATTGAGATATTATGGGCATTTTTCTAAGTTTTAAGAAAAAATATGTTTTTTTGTTTTGCTGTAGTCTGTTTTGTGGCATGACATGCCGTGGCGCCACTGATCCACTAATCAACACTTTGAGCCATCAGCAGCTAGATGGTAACCTAAGATTTGCGAATCTCTTGCGAGATGGTTAAGGTTAAGTCATTGGAAACGAGAAGGTTACCATCTAGACACAATCCAGCTGCATCAAGAGGAGAAGAAAAAGACTGGTGTGTGGGAGGGCACCCTGAACAGATTTCGAGCTCCACAAACGCCAGAGCCGGCCCTGTGTCCATAGTATAATAATATCAAGTATTTCAGAAATAATTCAACAGATTAGTGGTTGTGAGGGCTCAATCCGTGCGTCAACTTTGAATTCAAATGTTGAAATGAATAAATAAAAACATTGAAATCCCACTTTCAGGTCCTTGATGTGACAGCAGTGATAACCAATTATGTTTCGGCATGTTTATGTAAAAATGTGTTGATCTAATCCACACAGTAAACAAACACAGACGCTCTTTCTAAATGTTTGCACTACGGTTCGGGTCCAAAGCCAAGTCTGACTACAAATCAGCCCAAAACAATTCGTCTGTATAAACCGGAGCTGCAGTGGATTTGACAATAACACCAGGGAAAGTGAAAACATTTAATCCTAAAGCCATATGATGATATACAATGTAGCTTATTCTTCTGACCCTCTAATCTGTGTGGCAGCCATTATCATGGGCCATGTTCCAACATGTATTATCCCTGTGACCTTGCTGATCTCCCTTTGTGGATCTGTTGCTCTAACTGGAGGTGTGAAGGCAGCGGCGTAAACACCACCCAGAGTCCACATCCATGTAGATGGACCAGTGAATATAATGCTACTAACTTCTCAGTCATGGCTGTACAATAACTGCAGTTTACGAGCTTGTCATACAATACTCACATGCCCATATGTATGAGGGTGGAAGTAACAAATCTGATAAAAAAATGGAGGTGATGAAAATGCATTTGAATTGAAAAATAGAGTGATAAATTATCAAGTGATTTGATTAAAACATGATATACAGAGCCATGTTTCATCATTCATCGTCTTACTCAGTGGTGTCAAACTGCCGGCCCGGGGGCCATTTTCGGCCCTCCACCCCTCCTCCTCCCTCTGGCCCCGTGACATGACGTCAAAAATATAATACATTCAAATAAAATGTTAATCAAGTTTATCAAATTAATTGAAAATGTATCACTAATTTTTCGATTGGCATTCATTTCATCACTTCCATTATTAATTTGTAAGCATTTATCACTTCCATGTTTTCCAATAATTATTTCTTACTCCCACCTTTGAGACCACTTTCCTTAAATGATAAATGGCAATTTTGGGTTGTGAATGATGAAAATACAAAATACGCTCATTACTTTTTCGGGTGCTGGGTGAGGCAGAGCACATGAGAAAAAGAATAGAACCGGCACATTCTGCTCCCAATGTTCAATTTAATTGAGACGTTTTGAGCCTCAGCTCTTCATCAGGTCGTCTTGGAAGAATGATGAAACATGGCTCTGTTTTTTCATGATATCATGACTGGTTTAATTAAATCAGCTTTAAATAAATCAAATCACTTGATAATGCATCACTATTTTTCCCATTTACAAGCATTTTCATCGGCCACATTTGCTTCAATTAATATTTGTTACTTTCACCCCTCATACATATGTAAGCTGAAAGAGTTATTTTTCATTTGAATAATTTCTCCTTTTCATACTGGCCCTAAAATGATCAGTTTATAGTGTGACTCCAATGTAAGAGATGGGGAGGGACAAAATCCAGGACAAATGCATTTTAAAGTTGAGTATAGCTAATATGAGGCTCCATTAGTCGGAGACAGTCCGTATCTTCACAGATACTTTTTGAGCATGAAATTCCCTCTTTGTGTTTCCCCATGGTGTTTTCTTGCTGAGCTGGAGGCGAGATACAGTAATGACACAAACAGGGAATTTCGTGAAAAATAAAGAATGTCGATTTTGTAGATAGATAGATAGATAGATAGGTAGATACTTTATTCATCCCCTTGGGGAAATTCACAATTACCTTGATTATTACCTTGAAAATGTTCAAGGAGTATGTATTGATTTCAGCAGCGAATAACTCTTTCCATGTACATATGGGCATGTTAGCATTGTATTGAGATTGACTTGAAAAGTCAAGTATTAAATGAGAGAGTAGTGGGTTAGCTTCTTGAATTAGCAGCACGTTGGAACGGACCAAACACTCACCTCATAACCAATCAGAAACCCAATTTTAAGCTTGAGACATGGTGACCAGACATGGCTTAGCTCTACTTTATTAGAGAGTGTATTTTTAGATTTGGGAATGACACAGAGATGGGTGTCTCGCTGGGTCCTGCCCACAGTGAGGCACAGTGGGAGGAGAGGGGTTGTGGGCTACAGCTGTGGCCCCCATCTCTAGATTCAGGGCAAATCACAGGGACTAATGCAAAGAGACATAGAGATGTGCGCACACACACACACACAGACACACACACAGACACAGACACACGCACATACATTAGCATATTTTTATGAATGCACAGACACCATTCAAACACGCGATGCTCTCACACAGATCCTGACATTATCTATTATAGTGGATAAGCATGCTGTAAACCGCCTTTGATATCAAACTATCACATCAAATTAGAGCAGTCTCTCTTTAATTATGCGCTGTATGGAAAACAACTCAGATAACAGCAATGAGCATTGAAGTTCAGAGCAGAATTCAGTCTTTCATGTTTTTGCACGACTGAAACTGAGGTTGACGAAGACGGAGTTAAACAAATGGTTGAGAAGAGGTTTGATGTCTCTTTATCTTGAGTAAACATTTACAATGAAAGCTCTCAAATCTTGTTCCTATAAGCTCCAGCTCAGTGGCGTCCTGTGCTGTCTGTGAGTTGTTGCACGTGCATGAGCTATATATGAGCAGTCACCCACAGCCTGTTATGAACAACCGCAGCACGGCCATAAATCCCACCAGGATAAGCCTTAAACCTCACCCACTTCACAATGCCCTTGGCCTGACACACAATAGCCATGGTTCAGTCGAACAAATACACACAGCCTAGACCCCACCCCCACCCCCCGACACACACAGAGGAAGCAGTAGCAGCGAAATAAGACTTCCTGCTGTGAAAGGAAAAGGTCACTTCCTGTCGAGATGTGAGGAGTGACGGTGCGATGGGGGAGAGAGGACAGGGGTCCCCTATGGATGCCAAGTGGGTCAACCCTCACAATCCCCCCCCCCCCCCACCACACGTGACGTCACAATAATACCCTAATGGCCGTCTGTCAACCTGTCAACCGGATGAGCCGTTGCCATGACAATGGTCATAAAGCCAGCGGGATAGGCCGAGATGGTTCCTATATACGGTTTTATATCACACAGAGCACTGACATTTAGGAGACGTGAGCCATCACACTATATAGCTGTTGCCCAAAGTCACACGGATATAATATACGACACGTGACTCCCACAGGGACGCTGGAAGTCCGGCAGAGTTGGAGGTGCTGAGAGAAAGTCAGTCTATATAATGGTGCAGGCTGGTCTCGTTCCCTTTTTGTAGTATTACTACGAAAAGTAATGCACTGTCATTCGTACATATTAGGGCTGTGCTCAAAATATTGATATGGCAATATATCGTGATGTACTCCTTGCTGATACGCGTATCGATACTGTAGCAAATGCCGTGACGGGGTTAACAGCAGCACTTTCACCCAGTTCGAGTCCGTGTGTATCACGTGAACATCACATGTATTTAAATCGGAAGTAGGAAGTAGGGATTTTAATGCCAATACCTGTGATTTTTTTTTTTTTTTACATGACTGGGACATGTACCAAAACAGGAAGTAGGTAGTAGGATTTTTAATCTGATTTGATTGCAATCCCACTGTTTTTTTTTTTTTACTAACCATACCAACTCTTTTGTTGCCTAAACAAAGTAGTGTTGTTGTCTAAACCTACCGAATTATTCCCGTTTTACAACGTTAATCGCGACGTTAATGACGTGTCTATCACGCCATGTATTTAAATCAGAAGACATGTCTGTATATATTATACAAATTGCTCTGCAATACTTTTTGTATGATATTATACGAATTGTTTATGAGAATGCGTTGAATGATGTCATACTAAATGCTGCGCAACATTCATGTTTTTTTTCCCATTAATTTCAATGGCCAGGATCATTTCTATTTAATAGTTATTAACAACATTTTACACTCATTTTAGAATGTTTTACACGACAACAGACAGCAAACACACAGTGTGTGGAAGAAGCACAGCAACTACACAGTCAACAACACGGAACTAATGTATGAAAACTGCAAGGAGAGGCATCGTATGGATGCGGGCAAGATGTGTGACTCATAACCAGGTTATTATAGTTAATAATAATGCAAGACAGTGAAGAGACAGACATTTCATACAGGAGACGAGCATGGATCTACCGATGTGCATTCACCCCGCGGAGGTTGAGACAGCTGTCACTCTGTTTGTCACCGTTAACACAGCGGAGTTCATACATTTCACTGATAAACTGAGAATTACACAGAGCTACAATCTGTACTTGCGTGCGTGTTGCATGTGTAACACAAATGACATGCCTCTGCGGGTGCGTCACCGCAATCGGCAAAGACAAATCTAATTTCTTCTGTTAATTGTCTTAGGCTTACACTAAACCCAAAATATTCCAGTATAAAACATATCTGAATACTATATATATTTCATTTCCATTGCAGTTAAACAATAGAAAAGGCACCTTCAGCACCCGCATCAATGGACTCCCATGTGCAACATACTTTACTAAAAGTATCTGTGGGCAGAGAATACTTCTGCAACATGGAGGTCAACACATTGCCTTCTTGTGAGTAACATTGCTACCATGGCTAAAAATCACTTCACACACCATGTGGGTAGTTCACATGCACTTATCCAGAGTCTGTGGTCCTGCAGCATTATTCTTGTGCCTAGAGTATTCACCATGAAATACTGTGATTGGTGTTATTTGGTTCAGAGCCATGTAACAAATCTCAAACCTATAAAAATATTCTTCTCAGTTTCTATGTTCATTTAGCAACTTGTCTCCCTGGGAATGCTTTATCAAATGTTAATGTTTCTTTCATATTGATTGTTAAATCTGAATTGTAGAACCATTGGCTGTAAAGCTACCTGGCCATGATGTGAGTACAAATATTTTATGAGTTTTTCCCCATTCTGTGAGTGGGAAACTCTCACTCCATTCACGTTCTTTACATGGTGTCTCAAAATCATACTTTTAGCTCACAAAGAACCAGAAGTACATTCTGCCATTATGCAAACAAGACTAGGTGTAAACCTAGTATGTGGCTGGACCACGACCGTTGTGTGTCCAAATTGTTACAGGGATAGTCAGCTGTGGGGTCTAAAATGTGAATTCCTGGATATTAAAAGTTCATCTGTAGTAGTGGTCCCAGTAATATTTGTTTCCAACACACTCTGATGTCATCACTGAGTTCGACCAATGACATAACTTTATCACTGACACCGATAAAGGCACTCAGTGACAGGCTTTCCCATTTATAGGGCTGGTCCCCCAGCTTTGCTGGAGTCCAGCCAAAACATCCCACTGAGACTCATTATCTTGTTAAACTGCACTGAAACAGCTAATGTGGATCTTTGCTGATAGGACCTCTGAGTCAGAGAGGATGTTGACCTTGACATAGTAACACAGAGTGGCATTAATTGTTATTATTTTCATGTTCTATTCACAGTGTGAGTGGGCTGTGTGTTTATTAGAACATTTCTATTTAACAAATGTTTTCTCTGCTGTGACTCATCTGAAAATACACGGACTTCAGAGGTAGATTCATCTTTGCATTTTAGACATCATAAATAACAAAAGGTAGAAATATTAAACTGGTCACTGGTCGCAATAAATCCATATTTTTAGGTACAACTCGTATTTCCTATTGAAGGAAGCTTCTTTTTTGCAGTCTCTGCCTCTGCTCTCGCTGTGTTGTCATCGTCGTTAGGTCTTTTATCTCCCCTACTGAAGAAACTCAAGCAATGATTGTTTTTATTCATGTTTTTTACTCGCTAAGCTGCAACACGCACACCTTGGTCGGCGGGTGACGACCTCGCATGTGTGTGTTGTGGCCGTGGTACTGAGGAGGAAAGGTGTAGAGACAGACCGTGCCAAGATCAATGATATTACATTATATGACATATTTTAGCCTGTAATGTTGTGTTATTCGGTGTTTTTTTCGCCGAATCATATCGTTTCCTCACAATCCGGTAGCAAATGTATTTATTCATTTTTGCTCGGCACTCCCCGTGGGTGCTTTACCTTTTCGGTGGGTGCTCAAGCCCTGGAGCACCCACAGGATTGGTGCCTACGAATTAAAGGCAGCATTAAATGGGATGGAGTAGTCCAGTATTCTTCAGAAAGGATATCCAGTTTATGTTCTGTGTGTAGGACAGTAAGAACACTTCTACGCTGTCCTAGTCAGACTAAAAAGTGTTTCCACGCCCGCCTCTTACTGTCTGCACACATAAGAGGTGTTTTAATAGCACAGGATGAGCACTTTATAATGCGTAAAAAGAAGAGAGCAGAGAGAAGGAGTGAAGAGACAAACAAGTTGTACACTGTGATTCAGGGACATTTCCACAGTCTCCCTCTCTCTGTGTGTGTGCAGACAGCTAAGGATGCATCAATCACAGCTGTCCTCTGCATCCCTGCGCTCCTACCTCCATTCTCATTCATAGAGTGCGCTCATAGAGAGAGCTTTGATCATAGTGTTTCAATACTGTGGTCGTATCCTTTCTGTCTTTCCTCTGAAAAGCTATCATTGATCTGATTATCCCCTGGCAAAGGCTACGTGTCTCACTTTGACCTACAAAATGAGGAGAGCACGAATTAATCACACGCCACAGAGAAATACGTCGTGCGATTAATTTGTTATCAAGCCACGGTGAACCTTTTGTGCACGGTTGGTGTTCAAAAGCCGGTGTCAAATGCAACCTCCAGATCCAATTCTAACACCTCTAGCATGGCCTATTGTTAGTGTGATGTCAGCTACACCCTCTCATCCTCCACCCAAGGGAGGCTCTCATCAGCGGCCTTATGGGAAGGATTGAGAGGAGTCCCGCGATTGGAGCTTCCTGTTATCTCCTAACCACAGCAACACGGCTGGCAGGACCCCTGATTCTGCAGAAAACTGGCAATATGTGTGCACAGGATGTGTGGGTCTGCTGCTGAAGTGTGTGTGTGACGATATTTGTATGCAAATGCATGTCTCAGAGTGCATGTGTTTGCGTATGATATAGGAGGTGCGGATGCAAATATTTGAGAGAAACTACAAAGACAGAACGTTTTTGTACGTTGTGTGTATAGGCCAGTGGCATGACATTGAATATGTGGCAGCATGTGAAAAGTGGTCATGTTTGTGGATATAACACTTTGCAAAAAAATGGAATCTGGTGCAGTACAATGAGTTCACATTCCCATTAAAATGACAGAATGGAAAAGAAGTGATATATAAGCCCTTTCACGATGGGATTTGTACAACTTGTGCTCACTGATATTTAGCAAGATCCTAAAAAAAATAACATTCACTCCTTCCATAACATAACACAATCCTGCAGACACAATGTCCAATGATCTGTGAAATATTACAATCATGTTTTCTCTACTTTCTCATTGTAATTACACTGTTGCAATGTACAATTCCACCAGACCGGGACTAAAACTCTCCATCTTTTCAAGCCATTTTGGTGTATAATTGAGTCCTATAAATCTTATTTTCTTGAAATAAGTGGAAAAGAATCTGCCAGTGATGGAAGAACACCGCATATAACTGTTTCCTACAAAACAACAACAGGGTTTTCTGTTGGTGCACTCCAATAAAGAAAAATGAAACATACTTGAAACAAGCAGATTTACATTGGAAACAAGCTGAATGATTCTTTATTTCTGCACTGGCAGATCTTTTAATTAGTTTAAGAAATAATTATAATAATAATTATATATTAAGACTTTAGCGCTGCACTAATAGGGATGGGAATTGATACGATTTTATCAATGCCATTATCGATTCTGCTTATCGGTCCGAATCTTTATCAATTCCCTTATTGATTCCTGATCAGTTTTCTGTGTAAAAACAAGTAGGCGTACACAGGTTTTCAGCACAAACGCAACTGAACACAGTGTAGAAAATGAGCTAATGTTATTATAACAGGATATTTACCCTAATGGGTAACGGACGTGCTGCTCAGTTAGGATTTAAGAAGCAGTGGTGTTCATGCGTAGAGTGTCTAAATGGATTTAAGCCCACGTTGCATAGAAAAATGTTTCAGCATATTGCTGGTGTTTCTGCCCTTATTTGAATGATCATTTTACATTACATTATTGTTGTCATCTGTCTTTGTTGTTTCTTCCTCCCCGCCATGACTCCTTCTTGTTGCAAGTTTCCAGCAGCGTCGACGCACGAGTTTGACTTCAGTGATTTCCAATTTGCAACTGTCAGAAAAACATGCCGGCATTGATAAAAGGAATTGATAAGCCCTGAGGTGTACGATTCTGATGGATCGGACAATTTGGAACCGGGTCTCAATTCCCATCCCTATGCAATAATCAATCATTTTACATTAACAATGCATCAAATTGTCTGGTCATAGTGACAGACCTATAGATAATTACAATCCACCTCTGCAGTCCTCAGTTCAGGTCATTACTTTGGTTTTATAGCCCGCAACTTTACTGTCCTGGTCCAGTCTCACCGCTCTCATTAGTTTTGTCTCTGCCACAAGGAGCTCTTTTCAGCGAAAAAGCTCTGATAAACGCTACCTGCCCAGCATTTAACAGCAGACAGACAAAGTTAGCGACTAGCATAGCAGAGTTCTTAAGAGTCAGATATTTTCCTCAGGAGTTGGAGGAAGTTGTCTGTATATGATGTCACACACTGTTCGATTTCCAGATGGCGGCAGACTACCAACACTGCACAAATGCCTTTGATTCGCGCTGTTTACGGCTGTTCCTATCAATCAAATCTGAAAAAATGAGGGCTACTTTTGAGTCCCAGAAATAGTAGTACATAAAAGGGAGAATTAAAAAAAAAAAAAACCTCACAGAGAAACGGCAGAAGATGTGGATTAAAAACCTCCATCTTCAGTCTGTAGGAGTGGAGTCAAGTAACATTAACGTTAATGTTAAATCTTTAAGTTAAACATGCCTCGAGATAGTATTGCCATGCAATTACAATGTGCTGTGACAACTTATCCGTCTTTTTAAGCCACAACACAGGTTTTTAACGGCGTTTCACCAGACCTCTGGGGACAGTTGATGTAGTTGGTAAGTTAACATAGAAAAACATAGAAAAGTTATGTGGGAAATCGCTTTTCTTAGTTTAGTATGCATCACACACAGTGTGTGTCAGTTTCCTGCGTTGCCTGTGTTGTGTGTTTCCTGCTGAGTGCAAGTTAATCCAACGCCGTAATGTCGTCACTTTCCTCTATTTCCATTCACACAGTATACAGATTCATCGCTGCCTGCCCTCCATCTGAATTTTGCACAACATAACATTATTGCAAACCACCTATATTGGACTTATATTTACCAGGTGGTCAGAAATGCTAATGCTGCTCTGTGTCTAGCTGTGTAAATATAAAACTGTTTGGTATTACACTCTATAAATGCACTATAAACTCTGTACACGTGTTCCTAACACCTCACAATCTTATCCACAGTGATTCTCTGAAAGCTGCAGCTTCTTATCTTTGCTGTAAACAGCACTGACTGACTACACTGCCTCCAGAACTGTTTGAAAGCTACAGCACCAGTTTCCAGAGAGTCGGTCCTGCCGGGTTTTAAATGCAAGTACAGAAGCTTCTGGAAAAACTCTCTGGAAAGTCTCACATCCTCATCCATTATTGATAGCGCCTGAAGCCTTCCTTGTGCTGGGAATGACAAACTAAAACCAAAAGTGGCAACTCTGTAGCATCACACTGAAGAAAGGGTTGTGTTTGAAATTTGAATTTCACTAGCGTGTCCTGCAGTGAGTCATCCCTTGATGTCCCATCAGTGTGTTTGCAGGGAATAACAATTAGCTACTAATAAATGGAGTCAGTGGTGAATCCTGTCCCTGGTGGTTAGTGAGGAGCAGGGAGTTAAAGGTTAGGGGTCCAAGGCTGCGGCTCTGTGCGTGCATGAGTGTTTGTTTTTAACTCTCAGTCGGTTTAATTAATTTAAAAGCAACATTACCAGCTGAGTGCTGAGGTCAGGCAAAGGACTTACATTGGCAGCTCATTTCTCAGAAGCTCGATCGGAGTAGGAGGAGGTTTCCTGAAAGAGATATGAGGAAAACTGTGTCAGCGTTTTATGACAAGAACACCTGAGTTTCTTTTGCTACACACACACAGAAACACACAGGGTGAGACTTTGCCATGCAGCGCTGCGAATCAAGTTAAAAAGATCTGATTGAGAATCAGCGCTTGAGGGCAACTTGTGTTCAGGGATCAGGCCAAAGCAAAGTATTAGCGAGCAGCTCCACCTTGTTGTCTACTTTGCTCTCCTCTGCCCTACTTTCTCTCTCTCTTCCTCCTCTCCCACATCTTGGAGGGTAGGCTACAAAGGCACCGACTCGCTCTAGCACATTTCAATCACCGCAGTCTCCCACTCATCCATATTCCACTCGCTTTTATAACAACTGCAACTGCAACTGCAACTGCAGTGTTGTGGAAGCTATGGCAGTGTTGGATCTGGGCTCTTCTCTGCAAACACTCGTACAGTCTGATAACACTGTCCACACTGAAGAGTTCAATCAGTGCTCGGACACAAGATTGTGTCTGTGTGTGTGTCAGTATGCCTTTGGACATCTACGGTATTTATGTGTGTGTGAGCAATGCATTCTCAAAAACGGGTCGTATTAATGAATACGAAAATGTATGCACAAGTTTGTATACATGTGCCGGATACGTGATACACACGTCATCAGTGTCACGACAAACCTTGTGAAACGGGGCTCATTTGGTAGGTTTAGGCAACAAAACAACACACCCTTCCTACCCAGAGTGTGTCTTTGTGTCTTTTAAATCTGGGCCTCGTGTCTCACAATTACCTGCGTTATGTATGAATAGCTGTGCATTACTTTTTGTAGTCATTGCTACAAACAGGGAATGAGACCAGCCTGGTGTGAGTGAGTATGCTTGAGTTTATTATATTTTTATTTCTTGATGTCTGTGTTAAGTATGTGCAGTGTTGGGCTCGTTACTAAAACATGTTTTATTTATTACTTATTGCTTGACTTATTACTCCCTACCAACAATAATTTGTCACACTACTCGTTATATTACTTTTCCATAACACCTTTTTCTGCAGCCTGTGAATCCCTAAAAGTTAAAGGCTAGATGAAAAGCACCCCTGATAAACTGAGCGGACGCATGATGTTTTCTATCTTCCATGCTAGCTTGCTGCCGTGCAGGAGCAATGATTATGAAAATGAATCCGGGGATGTGTTTGCATTGTTGGATTTCAAATCAGTAGAGGGTAGACAACAAGGTTGTAATGAGTTATTTTTTTGGAGGGTAACTGTAATATTATTCCTGACATTTTATTAGTAATTTGTTACACTACTTGTTACTGCCCAACA
The DNA here is from genome assembly GCA_028570985.1 of Heterobranchus longifilis. Taxonomy (NCBI): domain Eukaryota; kingdom Metazoa; phylum Chordata; class Actinopteri; order Siluriformes; family Clariidae; genus Heterobranchus; species Heterobranchus longifilis. The sequence continues at coordinate 13,953 of JAOVVB010034554.1, forward strand.
CTGGTTAAGTGTACATCACAACCCTGTCAAATACATTACAAACATCATCTCTATTTCTTTTTATCATTTCCACCGTCAGAGAAGGACTTCAAGCTTCTCAGCTCCTACTACAAATATCTTTGCCCATATTTGGAAAGTGCCATCTTAAATCTGTGGGAGAAAGCCTCTCTGAGGTCATACATCAAACTGCATCCCAGTGCTCTTATTTTGCATTATGGATTCCTCTTTTCCTCGAACATTCAGTAAGAAGATGCCTTTGTTCATCAGTCTCACAAACACTGAAATTTACAGTGTATAGAAAAGGTATGATGTTAATATTCAAATGCTGCTGCGTCCTGTGTTTTATTCCTTTACACATATCCACCTCACAGCATGGAAACTGTTGGATATTCTCTTTGATATTTTGGGCATTCATCTGTTGGGAGCCTTTGATGGTGGCAAACATACAAAGATACTAAAGAGAGTAGATGGCACATAAACAGCACACATATTAAATGGATTTCTCTTATTTAAATGTCTTGAAGTTAAGTGCCTGTTTTTGCTCCATTTTTTTGTATGAGAAAAACAACATTTACAAAGTCGTTCAGCTTGGCAAGATGAGAAAAGTAGCATTGGTTGCTAGGTAACGGACAGAAAAGTTGTCGGATTGAGTATTTAGGATATAACCTGCAAGATAGGATTCCTAAAGTTAGTTAGGTATCTTTTTAGACTTGTCCTATTTTTAACTTCAGACTTAAGATAGGATGTTTCTGTAATATGGCCCCTGTTCCTGTTTTTAAATGTGCATGACCCAAAGATAATGAATATCCATGAGGTATGGGGTGTTTCTAATTCTACACACAGATCTTTATCAGTTCATGTTGAGCAAACACAACCTCAACTCCCCGCAGATCCATCACTATTCATAGTATGGTAATTATACTGCACCTTGCAATGTTAGTAGGACGTTTCAGTGTCTTGTTTCAACATGTGGAAGGGACAAATCGGATATCAATCCACCAATACCTGTGATTAACGGACGACCTACAGCCGTCCAATCAAATCCTTTTTGGGATGAGGATGAATAGATATTATTACTGTAATACATTACTAGTTACTGCCCAACACTGGTTAAGTGTACATCACAACCCTGTCCAATACAAACATTGTCTCTATTTCTTTTTATCATTTCCACCATCAGAGAAGGACTTCAAGCTTCTCAGCTCCTACTCGCCCATATTTGGTGAGTGCCATCTTAAATCTGTGGGAGAAAGACTCTCTGAGGTCATACATCAAACTGCATCCCAGTGCTCTTATTTTGAATTATGGATTCCTCTTTTCCTCGAAATGTCAGTGAGAAGATGCCTTTGTTCATCGGTCTCACAAGCACTCAAATTGTGTACAGTGTATAGAAAGGTATGATGTTAATATTCAAATGCTGCTGCGTCCTGTGTTTTATTCCTTTACACATATCCACCTCACAGCATGG
>JAOVVB010034560.1:0-15420 GCA_028570985.1 Heterobranchus longifilis
CCCCCCCCCCCCCCACCACACACACACACACACATATATTGATTAAAAAAATATACAAATATTTTTTGTTTTCCTACGACGAATTACGGAGCCGGGGGAGGGGGGTAATATTATAAAAATGCAGAATTTCTAAGATTAAAGTCGTAAAATTTACGAGAAAAAACTTGGATATTCTCTGAGATTAAAATGGTAAATAAAAAAAAAACAACACAAATTTACAAGACAAAAACTAGGATATTATCTGAGATTATAAAGGCATACATCTGTAAGAAAAAACTCAGGAACTCTTTGAGATTAAAGACACAAATTTACAAGAAAAAAACTCGGACAGACGGACCCAGAGAACCCCCCCGGCAGATTTGGCCCCCCTTCAATGTTGACTCCGTGGTTACGGTCTTGTTATAAAGCACAATGTAGTGGATGAGCATCTGATGAGGTGAAATAATTTGAAAAAAACATAATAGTTCAGATATTTTAGGTGAAATACATCGTAAAGCTTTGTGGTAGTTGTTGAAAGAAGTATAATAGCTGACCATAAAAAAATAATACTTTCTGATTCTTTCACATATGCTGTTTTATTTTTAGTCATTATATACTTGGCATTATTCCCACTACACCCCTGTATTATGTAATTCATGTAAAAATAAGTAAAGACAAAGACATTTGGACATTATCTGTTCTCTTCATAAATGTGATACTGAAAACGTCATTTAGATCCTTTTACGCCCTCATCTTAATCAGTCAGCTGTTTGTTTGGTTCATTAACATCCCAGACCGACGTCTAGTCGAATAAAGTCAGTGTATCCACAACTGTTTTGATATTTGAACGTCACAGCCGGAGACAAAGACGCACCAGTATCACAACATTTTACAGGTTTTGTGTCAGAGACCTCATCTCTTTACAACTATGTAATGGGTGTTTATTTAAGCTTTCTCCACTCTTATTGATTTCACATTTAGGACATTTAAATCCTCAATTAACGCCCTTTGTCCCGCGCCTCTCATTAGGCTGCAATCAAAGAAAGTCTCCATCCAGACGGTCGTGCGTAAAAGGGAGCCATTAACTCCACGCGTAAACCTGATATTCAAGATTTTAACATAGTTAACCCCCCCAATACACAGACTGATGATCAAGTGTATTGATGTCTGAGAATTAGTGTCAGTCTAATGCAAGGGTGAGAATTAAAACTGGACCAAATAAACGTTATTGTGGATTAAAGAGTGTTTCAGTCTCATCATTTTTTGCTTCTAAAAGAAGGTACAATTTGCCTTTTTTTTCTTTTTTTTTTTTTTTTTTAACCTTGCACTAAAACCTGGACTTAAATCTTAGTGTGCAATACTGCTGCTAAATTATTTTTCATCTAAATTGCACACATTCTTATCGTTTACACTTTGCATGTATTTGAAACCTCACAGCAGCGTCTCTCCTTAGAGGGTCTCCACTCTTCAAACAAGGGTCGGAGGCGGGCTGCTCGAACTTTTTTACACCTTTGTATTAGTGGGCACTCCCACCACATGGTGATTGGCTGCCTGTGAGTTTATAGCGCACGAGCCTTCACATCCAGCGCCGAGTAGTCGGTACAGTTCAGTCCATGCGACTCCTGGAAGTGGCTTATGGATGTGACTAATTATTTTCCCAGCTTTAAAACCTTTTTTCATCTGTCTGTTGGCTGTTTTCAGTTGTGTGTTGCTGCCCGCTGGCTCTCCAAAACCTCCCAGCTGGACAGAGATGAGTAGTCCCGATGCGGGTTACGCCAGCGACGATCAGACCCAGGCAAGGTGTACGATGTCAGTCATGATGCCTGGAATGGGACACTGCCAGTGGGCCGACCCTCTCAGCCCTCTCGGGGACACCAAAGTGAAGAACGAGCCGTGCGCCTCCTCCAGCTCCGGCAGCCAGAATCGAGGAAAGACTGAACCGCGGATCCGACGGCCCATGAACGCGTTTATGGTCTGGGCGAAGGATGAGCGCAAGAGACTGGCGCAGCAAAACCCGGACCTGCACAACGCGGAGCTGAGCAAAATGCTGGGTAAGTCATTTTTATACTTTATTTAAACAATCTCCTGTTACTCACCTATGTGCCAGATCTGTACAGGTTATTATAGAGTGAGTATTCCTATTTGTTTCTAAATTTTAGGTGCTTGTTATTTTTTATTTTATGTATTTATGTATAAACAACAATGGATAGTTGTTTGTCTTATTGTTTAGGCAGCAGGTGATGTTGCCATGTTATTAAAAGTTGCTGTCTCTGAGTTAAGCTGGACATGTAACCTCAAAAACCCGGTCCCTAGCCCCCCTAAAATGGCAACAAGCTATTTTTGTGTGCATCACCAGACTGCGTACAGTATCTGCTGACATATCATTGATGTGCACTCTCCTCTTGACCTGCAGGGAAATCATGGAAAGCCCTTCCTGTCACAGAAAAGCAGCCCTTTGTGGAGGAGGCCGAGCGGCTCCGGGTTCAGCACATGCAGGATCACCCCAACTACAAGTACCGGCCCCGGCGGCGGAAGCAGGTGAAGAGGATTAAGAGGCTGGACTCTGGCTTTCTGGTGCACGGCGTGTCCGATCACCAGGGCCCGTCGATGCCCGGGGACGGCAGAGTGTGCGTGGAGAGCCTGGGCTTGAGCTACCACGAGCACGGCTTCCAGCTTCCTCCGCAGCAGCTCAGTCACTACCGAGATGCTCAGGCTCTCGGGGGCCCTTCTTACGAAGCATACAGCCTCCCTACACCTGACACCTCTCCTCTGGACGCTGTGGAGTCAGACTCCATGTTCTTCCCTCCTCATTCACAAGAGGACTGCCACATGATGCCCGCATATGCGTACCACTCCCAGGCGGCAGAGTACCAGCCTCAGGACGCCCTCTCCAACCACCACAGCAACTCCATCCTGCACCGACACCCTGCCTCGGCTCCGGAGCAGCCCCCTCAGCCCGCCGCCCTCCCTCCTTCCTACATGGGATGCCCCAACCCTCTGGCCATGTATTACACCCAGCACTGCAGTCCCAGCCACGCCAAACGGCACCCCGGCGGCGGGGCCGGACAGCTCTCCCCGCCTCCTGACTCCCACCCTCACTCAGCAGCAGACAGCGTGGAGCAGATGCACCACGCGGAGCTGCTGGCCGAGGTGGACCGCAGTGAGTTCGAGCAGTATTTGAGCTCCTCGTCGGCGCGTGCGGACATGACAGGCTTGCCGTACGGGCCACACGAGGCTGGCATGCAAGGACCCGAAAGCCTCATATCATCGGTGCTGTCAGACGCCAGCACAGCTGTGTATTACTGTAGCTACAACAACTCCTAACCTCCTGCCCGGCATGTTACCCCGCTGCAAGGACACATGATCTGACCTCAAATCTCTGTAGCTAAATTTGAACAAAAATGTTTTTTAATTTTATTTTTTCACTATTAGGCCCGTGAGAGATTGTTGTACTGTATCTGTCTGAGAAAAAGCCATAGAATATTTCAAACACTGGTTTTAACGTTTTGTTTTCTTCCTCTCTTGCAGGGATATTAATTAATTTTGTGATAATAAATATTGTACAGTCACTATTTTAAAGTTTATGTATATACTGAAGGTGTTTTTATACTTTTTGCACTTTTGAGAAATAAATTTTGCAAATAGACTCATCCTTCTCTTGTATTTATTATTTCACTTTCTTTTCAATTTCAGAAAACAAACACTGATCAAAGCTTTTTTTTCACATTTATTTATTTTAGGACAGGGGTGTAGGTTTTGTTTCAACATTGGGGGGGCACATATGAAGTGAGGGGCCTGGGGGGGGGGGGTCCTCTGTGAGGAAATTGTGAGCATCAAACGCTTAATTTCCTGCATTCTGGTTAATATTTCTACATCAATTTATGGTGGAAATGTCTTTATTTTTTGTTAAAAAAAACGAACTACTTTTACGTTTTTTATTTGGCGGGGACAAATGCACGTTCTAAATATTGAGGGGGGACGTGTGCTACGCCTATATGTTTATCTTGTTAATCAAAACCACCTAAAAACAAACGTTACTGATTGGTCAGTGATTTTATATTGAACAAAAAAGAAAATGCTCAGCGAATGAATTCACTTTTCAGATGTGTTTCCACTTATCACAACGTTGCCGTTCATTCAGCGTTGGCTCCGTATTACACGGCACTATCTCTGTTGGTTTTTCCCACTTCCACACGCAGCGTAAATGTGCTCCCAGCAGCACCAGTTGCTCACCTGGAAGCAGGGCAAGCGGAGGGCTGCGACCCGGCTTCCTGGCTCGGACAGAGTGGAGGTAATCTCAGTGTCTGCGTTGCACATGGCGCCTTGTTTTCGCAGCATGGGAGCGCAGTTTATGCTCCGGACATCCTGTCTGTGAATGATTTAGTCTTCTCTGATTAATGGAAGGGGCCATTAAAATTCACTACACCTCTGTTAAACAATGGTGACACTTTATTTTGTGTATTTTCACAGCTGAACACGAGGTATAATTCAATAACCGTCCTCCAAGCTATGCATGATAACATAGCAATGACATCAGGTTTTATTTCTGAAAGGATGTGATATATTTATCCACCAACGCCACGCTGTTGCTTCATCATACGTCAAATTTATCAGGTAAAAATCTTCACGAGATCACATCGAACCTTGAGGATAATTTGTGGTATTTATAGTTGACAAAGGGTCCCGTTTTATAAATAGAGATTTTCCCTATTTTAAAAGGAAGAGGTTCTTCTCCGAGGGGGTCAATCACCCTGACCTCACGATCCATTTTTAGCACTTCAGAGGAAACGTGTTCCAGAGGTGTATATATTCATGCGCTTTGTTCGTGCTGAATGTTTTGAAATATTCTCTTATAGTGGTCGGACCTCAAGGTAAATATGTCTGCTTCTTCCCACGGTCGTAATAATGATGTCAGCTCTTGTTGAATCTAAAATACTTTGTCGTTTTTATGTCCACTTCAATATATATTTCTGAGTTAGAATAAAAAAAAACGGTGACAGCTTACTTTTAATGGAAGTCCACGGTGTGGGTTGGCAGTCAAAAAGCATCCGAGACACTCTGATTGTAAGTTAAAAATCCGTGTTTCCACTCAGAGACTTCAGGGCTAAGGGTGCAATGAGGACAGGTGTTGCATTAAAAACTAATCAAGAGGTCATGTGACACGGGTCACATGACATGTGAATGCTCCCCACTTAAAGAAACTACCAAGACATGATGAAAATAACAAAATAAGTGCAAAACATAATGTAACAAACTCACGTATATCCTAACGGAAATAAAAGAGAAACTGAATGAACAAATCAAAGTAAAAATACAGTGAAAATAATTTAATGAATCATTGAAAAGCACCTGATTCTTTACTTCTACTCTAAGTTTCTTGACACAGTGCAACACTTTTTCTTCATGCATTTCTGAATGTTTTCACTCAACAGGTTTGCCTGATAATGTGTGATGTGTTGTTACATCTTCTTACTTCCCTCACACACACCCACACGCACACACACACACACACAAACTGACTTATTTCCCTTCGGGCCGTGCAGAGCAATCCAGTGTAATTGGTGTGAATGTGTTTAAATTCAGTCTGCGGCTGAGTGGCAGGTTTATCCTCCCTGTTGTTACAGCTAATGGGTGCATAACAAGAGGCTCAGGCCACGATCCCTGAGGCATCAGCAGAGTGGGTGGGGGTCACCTGCGCAGACTTAGGGAGAGGCAGACCCCCCACGTCAGCCATGATATTATCTCCTCGCACTAATTGATCAGGGCTAATTGATGAGGAAGAGCTCACTGTTTATCTTAAAGACACAGGAAGGTGTTGGATGAACAAATAAAGTGATTATTAATATGAGACTTTTACTTTTACATTCTTATGATTTTGTTTTGTGTTTTTTCAGTTGATTTAAATTGATTTTAGCGTCTAAATAGAGGGTGAGTATCTAGAGACCTTGAAATTCATCCCCATATTCAAGAATTTAAAGTTTTTTTTGTCATACACAACCAATATGTGTAGTGAAATGCAGTGTGGCTACTTTGTGTGATAAATCCTAAAAAAGAAATATAAAGGTGCATATGTCACAATTTAGGGCAAACTATGCAAGCACCATATGTGTAAAAGAAAAAAACAACAAATTATATCAAATATAAAATGTTTAAAGTAATATACATTGTAAAAAGTACAACTGAAGAAATATATGAACAGTGTGTATTTTAGACATGTTTTGCATAATGGTATTTTAGTCATATAGGCCTTGTTGTTTGCAATATGTTTGCACTGTGTTTACTTTTACATATGAACGTTATTGTTAATAGTGGTAATCTTTATATATACCTCTATAAATAAGTTATTATAAGGAGATTGTAATATAAAACTATTGTCATACAAAACACACAAACATGCAAATATTATATATTTATACACAAAATATACAGTGCAAACTACACATTTCCTACAATACAACTCAGGTTGTTTTTTCATATAAATCAACACTGATGAGAAAAGTAACCATTGTGTGTCTGTATTAGTTATTTGTAGTATTTATATTTGCATGACAGTAGCACTAAGATGTTTCCAGGTAAAAACAAGAAACTCAGTCAGAGCGGCTCAAAGCTCAGGAAATCTGGGCTGTGTGTGTGTGTGTGGGGGTGTGCGTGCATACGTGTGTGCGTGTGTGTCCCGGGGCCTCGCTGCCAGCAGTCTGCAGAGAGCCACTCAGAGATTACTGCAGGACGGCCGGCTACATTAACACAGCAGCACTTAATCATGGCACTGCCCTAATCTCATCTCAGGTAGCTGCCTTTCACAAACAGCGCTTCATTTATTTACCCACAAAACCAGCTGCACATTTATTTCATTCAGCCTCCGATATAAACCATCAATATCAGCTTTATTTACTCCAACTCAGTTAGAGGGTTTATTAGTCATTATATGTTAGCTGCGGCTGAATGTGCTGAACAAACACTGAATGTACAGATAATATATAATATAATAACTCCTCTGTATGAATCCAGGTGCAAGCAATTATGCCTAATTGGTTTCTCTGTCTCGATAACTTTAGAGCAAATACACAGACATGTTTAAACAATGATTGTTGAGGAACAGGCGAATAACAAGAATTGTGCAGAAACAATTACTCAGTTAATCAACTGATGAAAATTAATTCACCATAAATAAAATCCATTTATCAACAGCTTGTGAAGTATTTATTAATGGCTGATCAACATGTATAACTGCATTATTTCCAAAAAAAAGAAAGAATAAACCAGCAAAGGGGATTTTCCACAATCTGGCAAATCCCCCTCATTAATGGCCTGTAAGTCAAGGATAAGTAAATTATTTATTAACCATTAAAAAAAACATTAGTTACAACACAAACCCTTTATAGAGCTTCATAAGAAAGTGGTACCCAATTTATCTTTCACCATTTTTATCAAGGAAAAACCTTCCCTGCAGCTTCTCATGTGTGAGGATATTCTGCTGTTCTATGTTTTGTATTATTAATTGAATATATTTTATGTTTGGACCGCTGGCTCCGTGAAACAAGGAATTTGAAGACATCTAAGCGGCTCTGGGAACGTATGAAGTTAATTTTTTAACTATTTTCTAACATTTTATAGCTTCATCAACAGTGAAAATAATTGTTAGCTGCAGCCTTAACTCCAAATAACAAGCTCGATCAGCAAATAAGTCAATAGCAAAAGTCTGATGTCAACAAAGTTGTCTCAAGTTACTATGACAACAAAACACACGTGCACATAAAACCACAAAATCTGCATGTGTTTGCTTTCATCATGAATGCCACACACAAATTAAAAAACGCTCTCTGCAAACTGGTGGAGGAGAAGATTCCTTTGTGCAGTTTGAGAGACAGACGCAGAGAGGCTGCGAGGGCCCAAACTGATTAAGTCATTGATAGTAGATTGCAAATACAGCATGCGAGACAGCTGCAGGAGAGGGTGTGTCTCTTGTCTAAAGCAGGGCTGGTTGCTCATAATCCCAGGCATATGCTGTCCCTCTCTGGCCTGATCGCTTTTATGGTCTCTGCCAGTCACACCACCGTCCAGTTGTGTTCCCACTATATATAGTGAATCTCCACTCAACGCTGTGACTCAATAGTTTATTTTTCTTCTGATTCCAGCTCTGCTTTTGTCACACGTTCGGTTATAAATACTTGTCTCGTGCAGTTGATAGGTTGAACAGGTACTCCCACTTTTTTTGTGCCAAAGATGTCAGCTGCTGTGTCAAAATTCACAGGATTATTCACAAATGGTTTTCAAAGTATTAATATTGCTGCAGTGGTTCGGTAACACAAGGTGCACGGGTGCTACACGATTTAACAGCTTTGTATCAGCACTTGTTTTTCACTTCTGATTCTCATTTTATTTTAAATTCTGGTCAGGATCTTAAGTTTACACATATACAGCAGTATGTTTGTTTGTAAGTTAGTCAGTTAGTTATTTTATTAATCGTGTCATGCATATACAAGTGGCCAGGCTACATGGACATAAAACTTTTTCAGCTCGAGACCTAAAACAGAAATTTGGGGTCTCCCTGGCACCCAAACGTACTAAAAATACATCACTAATTGCCATGACATCTGCATTTACTGACAACAAACACAACAAACCATTAATTTAAAATGTAAATGAAACATATGTATTTCATTATAAGAGTACGTCAGACCCCAGAGTCAGCATCTGAGCTGAAGAAACCAGCAGAGCAAAAAAAGTAAGCTCTTCTTCTATTCTAATTAGGAAAATGAATTCAGATGTCATAGCATTGTTATGCATTTTAGTCTGCCGACTGGCGACCCAATAACAACAGGTCTGCGACCCATTTTGGGTCCCGATCCTTACTTTGGGAAACACTGACATAAAGCATTACATTGCAAACAAATAACTTTGTTTTATCTCCCATGATTTACAAATACACATTTCCAGAAAGAAAAGTTCATTTTCTAAAACACAACTCAAATTTTCAGCATCGAACCAGAAGAACTCATCAGAGCTTTCAACTAAAAATGTGGCCCAAAAATCCTCATAAAATGAGCAATAAAACATAAAATAGACTTCATCATCATCAGTCTAATCTAAAACACATAACAAGCAAAACTCGTTTTCCCTCTGAGAAACATCTGTATGTGTAACACAGAAATCTGTGACTTTTGGTTAAATTATGCTTCATAATGAGGCTTTAAATATGTGTATGTGTAATGTATTTGTACCGACAGACTGTCAGTATAGTTGTGTATAATATAGTGTCTTATGAAACACAAGGAACATTGTATAAAATGATGCATTAGACATCAAGATTTCTTTTTTTAATGTAATGCTGAAGCCTTAAAAATCACCAATAATGGTGATAAATGGGAATAATTGAGTCCATGTTTAATACAGGACTTAATTTAACAAAGATTGTGGTGTATACAAGTGTAAAATGACATGTGGATATGATAAAGAGTTGCTAGTACAATAAGACAAAGAGACTGATTATAAAATGGTTGCCTGCTGCCAGAGAACATTTGTTTCACAGTCAGGAATTGACTCAGGGAGCTGAATCAACTCCAGGCCTCTCCTGATCAACTCAGCGCTCGCCGTTCTTTTGTTTGAATCCCCTTGTGGCATTCAGGACAATTTTTAGCTCGTGTCCAGGCGGGTAGGCTAGTGAGTATAAGATGACTACATCAGCAGTCAGTTTCCTCTGCACGGTGTTTTTCTTTGGGAGGCTGAAAGGTGTTGGCAGAGAGCAGCCATACTCTGCTCGCTTTATGTCCCGCGTCCTCTCGTTACAGGAGTCCCTGCTGGACCTTTTCTTCTGAGGAAACACGTAAGGAAAGTGAGCAATGCTGTTTAGTACAACCAAAGAGCACTGTGCACTATGACTAACTCAACACCATTAATGACTGACCTAAATGTATAGCCATTACCAAGGAAAAGAGGAAAAAGGAAAGCATTATTCAAATTCGAATGAAAAGCAAAGACGTAGCCTTCATCCTATACGGTTAATTTATTTCAATTTGTACGAAAGATCGTGGAATAGGTCAAATAATTTAAAAAAAAATAAAATAGAAATCACAAAATACAGAAATATAACCTCTAAATGAGCCAGCTGTAACACCTGGACACAGGAGGGAGCAGAGAAGTTGAAAGAGCTTACTTAGCTAAAAGCTAAAAGTGATGAAAAAAATGGTTGAAATAGATAGCTAAACTGAACAGGTGAAATAGTTAGTAATCAGAAAAACTGTGAAATAGCTAAAAGCAATAACCTAACAGAAACTGTTGAATTAATGGGTAAACGGTTGAAACTGTTAGCTAAATGTTTGAAATAAATAGCTAAAAGTAGCTAATGGACAAATGGTGAAATAGCAGCTAAATTGAAACAGATGATTAGATAGAAGTAATGGACAAGCGTTTGAAAAAGCCAGCTAAAACTAATTGATCGGCTAAATTGCAAAATAGCTCAAAGTAAACTATTAAAACAATTAGCTAAAGTTTGAAAAAGCTATGAAAAAGTAACTGATAAACTGTGAAATAGTTAACATTAGCTAAAAGTAATGGATAAGTGGCTGAAATAGCTAAAACCTTATACAATTGAAATATTATTATCTTTGGATGAATAGTTAAATGTATACTTGTTGATTAATGGTTGAAACAGTTGAAATAGCTCAAACAAAAATGGCTGAACTAACTTGTGGTGTGAAATAATCAAGGTATGTCTGACATAAAAAGGTTGGAAACCTCTGATTAATCTGATTGAAGATGAGATGAAACTGAATGAACTGAATGGCAGTAAAACACTCTGAGCCATAAGATAAATGTGGACCATTGTCTGTTCATGTTTTTTTTCTTTCTGTGGATCTTTGAATCTTCCACGGAGCACCTGTCTCCACTTCCTCGTTCCGATGACTCCTGTTTGCTCCGTCCATGAAAGATTGGCTGGGAACATCCTCTGTCCGAGAGGAAGCCATGCTCTGTGAAATTCACACCACTCGCACCGTTTTGGGAATCACCGGTAGGACTTCCTAAAAAATAAAAATACATAAAAATATAGTCTAAATAAAGGGAGGGGAGGGCAGACTGTCATGACCCAGGTCAACCTTTGTTGTCTCATTGTGTGTGTGTGTGTGTGTGTGTGTGTGTGTGTGTGCGTGTGTTTGTGAACACTGAGCAGCTGTTTTCTTATTATTATTTCCATTCAATAGAAACACTGTATTTGCTGTTTATCATAGATAAATTACATTTGTGTAAACTTCTGTTTTCACTAGATTTAAATTTAACTTTATAATGTTTAATTGTTGTTTGATCAGGGGTCATGAAAGATTTGTAAGACAAATCAATTGATATGTAGCTGATATACTGTATTGTTGACAAACTAAATAATCAATTCTGTGGCTCCTTCATCCTATTGCATACAAAATACAAACCATCTTTTTTTTCAAATTTCTTTTTATTTATTTACATTTTAAAAACAACCACAAACATAACACACAGTGACACACAAAACATAATAACGTACAAAACTAAATAAATAATGTAATATGCTTGGGTGATGTAACATGCTGTATTTGTGTTACTTTCTGAGAAAAGCACAGAAAAAGGAAAAGATAATATATGTACATATCATATGCATATGCACCATATAGTGTTGCAGTGATATACTGGTTTCACATTATACCGTTGTATGAAAACTGATGTTATTACCGTGTACAAAATCAGGGATCATGGGAGATTTGTAAGACCAATTTATTTAATATACTGTATATTTGACAAACTAAATCATTAATTATGTCTTCTTCATCCTTTTGAATATAAAAACCAAAAGTCTACCATCTTAAATTTACACAACAACTTCCAAATGTACTAATTTCTGTTTTCGGGACCTAAAACTTGGGTCAGAAACCAAGTTGCAGTATCACATCTTGAGATAAATGTTTAAATTGAGAGAACCTTCAGCCAGGACAAATGTCTAGACACTGTTTGGTATTTTTCTTTTTCAATAAACACAATCCGTCTGAAAGCTGTCTCTTACACAGGAAGTGTATTTGTGCTCATGTTATGGGATTATGAGCTTCAAACAAATATCAAACACATTTCTACTGAAATAGCAAACAGTCCACTTCCAGTTCCCCAAAAGCTGACAGTGTGTTCCTCCCCGTGCAGGGCCGGGCCCCCCTCTGCGGGGCCCGGACCTGTCCCGTCAGGTCTCTACAGACTGCAACACACTCACAGAAAATGTTCGTTTCTAAAAGTGAAATTCAGATTTCATGTTTTGATTGAATAAGTTGCTGCAGTGGTTGTGTTTTCCAGATGCTGTGAAGATGAGTCGTTGTACTGTCAGTAGTTGCCACCAGGGGTCAGCTGTGCACAGGACTACATGAAGATCACTGAGAAACCTTTACCAGGTGTGGGACTGTTCAAAATCATATTCTAATAAGTGACAGGTAATGTGAAAACTTTTAGAAATAGAATAACAATGTTTCTGTAATTAGATTTAACTGTAATTTACATTTTGTGTGTCTATTAACACAATACAATGAACTGAAGAACATTATATTATATCATTACATTGATCGGCCTTTACACCGCAGGTGTAAAACATTTATGAAAATAAATAAAATCTAGAATTGTTTAAGTGTGTAATAGCAGAAGTTCTGTGTAAGTCCATGATTTGTTACATGGTGATTTATTTATTTACAGCGTGGTTTGTGAATGCTTTAAATAGTGGTACCATAATTATTAATATGTAACAATTGATTATTGATAGTTGGTGTTTTTATATTGTTTTATGATTTTAAAACACTGCATGTGTGTATATGATATGACTATTGATGGTTGACTATTGATTTTAATAGTTTTCATTTATTTATTTTATTGTTTTGTGATTATATTGTATAATTATTGTAACCACCATCCAAAATGAGACCTCGGTATCAATGGGTCATCCCTGGATAAATAAAGATAAAAGAAAAAATAAAATAAAATTGATTAAAATAATTAATTATAATCTGCCACAATTGTAAACAGTCTGATTTATCAACTAACAAGTTTGATTTAAAGGTATATTGTTCTTGCATTTTGGCTCATTATTACATAACCAGTGATTACGTAATATTATGTCCCTTTTCTGGAATGCAGTATTGACCTTTCATAAATAGACTTTAAGCAACCTTTTTCTTAGTTAAATCCCTGCAAACTTAACCTTAAATTAACCTTCAAATTAAATGGAGTTGCAGTTAAAGTTAAATGCATTTGATATACACGAGATATGTATGATTATATGATTTCTGTTGTTGCGTTTACAAAGCAAGAGTCCAGAGTCCTTGTGAGACTGAGGGAAGGTGAGAGCACGTGAGCCTGCTGTGAGACCCATATGGATCCAGGTGAGGTGACGTGTAATCCCTGACAGAAGTCCTGCTGTGGTCACGCACAGCAGGGGTATTTCAAGCCCCAGCTCTGCTGTCATTATCACCGCTACCTGTGTGGGCTAACATATCACTGACATGGTTTGTTATGGTAGAAGTATATCATAAACACATGATAAATCATAATTACATAAAATGTTATAATGTAAAATAATTAAGCAACAAGATGAGGAATGTTTCAGCAAACAGCAACACATTTAAATGTTGTTGAAAATAATTTAAAATTTAAATGTAATGTTAATTAACTTTTTGGAAATATTAAGATTAATATTTATACAGTTTGAGATATATGGTGAACAAGGAGAAATATCAGGCTTATAAACATGTTTTATTTTAAATAGCCTTACAAAATGGTCAGGCCACCTTCATAATAAATCATAAGTGTATTAAATATGACATATACCTATATACTTAAAGTGCAATGTCCACCTGTATTACATTATTGTTGTTTGTTGTCTTTTTTTCTAATATTCTCTTGTAATATCTTATTTTGTTAATATCCCTAAATATCCCTCTCCCAAACCCAATATTTCTGATGATTTCTAAAAAATAAATACATAAATAATACAAAATAAAAAACATATTAGTCCAAATATTTAACATTGAAATTTTTGTCTCCCCAGATTAATTAAACTCTTCAATATGAAATAACAATTCAAACCATTTATTTTGAAGGAGTGTCACAAACACCACTGTTACTTTTAATGTAAATTCAGATTACAAAAGCAGTATTGTACGTGTAGTTTCTTTCAATAAACAATTCAAATAGCTGAACTGGAAAGAGAAGTTGAATTCCAAGCAGAAGTACTTTATATGATTTAAATATTAGTTATGTATAAGGAAGATTCTGAACAGCCATTTCATCAGTGTGTGCCAGTGTGTCGTACAGACAGTCAGAAACCAACAGGACATCACAGGGCAGTAATGACGCACAAACTGAGTTCATGTATGATTATCACAAAGTGAAATAGCAGCTGGGGTTGTGGCACATTGTATCATTCAGATAGTGTTATAGGGCTGAAAATGTGCGATATTTAAATGAGGTGTGACAGGGGCAATGAAAACAGGAATCAAAATAATAAAGGAATGACCAACAGACATTTTCATATTGTAATGCACTCTGAGCATTATATGAAAACATCCTACCAAGCAATCATCTTTCTTAAACTACAGACAGATTTCCCTACTATTGAGAGGAGGCGTAAACCAAACTTAAATAGAATATCTTCCTGATTTGGCCAAAACTGGAGGCTGCTGGAGGATACTTCTATTAGTAGAATCAGAATTTGACTCCGGTTTGTAGCTGATGTACTACACAGAATATAGCTGTATAAAAAAAGTGTGTGTGTGTGTGTGTGTGTGTGTGTGTGTGTGTGTGTGTGTGTGTGTGTGTGTGTATATATATATATATATGTATATATATATACATAGACACACATAAAGACAATAGTACAATGTTAGCAGAGTGCAAATGTTACTGGAATAAAGTTATTCATTTTTAAAAATAATAATAATAAATAGCACCAAGAGCGGGCATCAGAAAGTGCTTCACAATAAAAGGCAAAATAGCAAATAAAATAAAAGGCAAAAAGTGACATGAAATACAGACATCAAGCTGAAAGACCCTAAAACTAAGTAAAAGCAAGTCTAAACAAACTGAGTATTGAGCTGCTTTTTAAAAGTGTCCACAAATCTGTTAATCAGAACTGCTCATCTAACAATGTAGTTAAAACAACTATGATATGGATACCCTGCAGAATTCCCTTGCGATATGTGCATACAATAGACAGCAGATCCGTTGAAATTGATGGAGGCGGTAACCTGTTTGTGAACCCTGAACAGCAGGAACACTGGTCTTTAACAGCCCGCAGAGACGAGTCAAACAGTGGGCGACTCAGATTCACCACATCCTTTTGTTGTCGGGTTGAGACAATGTCAAGGCCAGCTCAATAAGTCTTTATCTTGGCTCTGTGTGTGTGTGCGTGTGTGTGTGTGTGTGGGTGTGTGTGTGTGGGGGGGTGTG
>JAOVVB010034597.1:0-15419 GCA_028570985.1 Heterobranchus longifilis
ATTTTTTAAGTTCTTTTGATATATTTTTTTTTAGTAAATAGGTTATGTTCCGCTGTCTGCACGTGTGTCTCTGCTAGTTCTCATTATAACAATTCTCAGAGTTGTAACAGTAATTAAACTTGATCCATGTCTTGAACTATTCCGTGTTGGGTCCTTGAATTTGAGGGAGTTGGACCTGGAAGGTCGTTGAATTTGATGTTTAAGAAGGCGTGTATGATTCAAGTTGTTTTTTAGAACACCATGGGCTCAATTAAATGTTTTCTTTTTCTCATCAGGGTTGCGAGTCCCCCGAGGACTAACATTCAGAGAGGGAGATATTGCCAGCTCATATCTGCGGAGTGCCATAACCTGCCCCGGCAATACGTGCCTGTGGCCTAAATCAGTGGATGGATTTGTTTACATTCCCTTCATGGTCTCTCCACTGTATGGTATGAATCCACAGATTTAAAGAGGTGTTGCAAAGGCATTGGCAGTTCAGATCTTTCTGTTTAACTGAAATGTTGTTGTTGTTTTTTTTTTTGCGGTAGATGACATGGACAGAATCACCATAGAAACTGGGATGCAAGACATTGCCTCTGGAACATGTATTAAATTTGTTCCACGTACACATGAAGGCAGCTTCCTTGATATTCAGCCTAGATATGGGTGAGCATGACTCTTCCATGTGGCTTTTACATGTCTTAAAATGTACTTTGTATGTCAGTGGCTCCCAGCCTTTTTTCTGAAGGGACCCCTTTTCAATCATTGAGTAAACTGACGACCCCTGACTAAGATATTTGACGTATTTTATGCGTATTTCATATTATATTCAATGCAGAACAATAATAGTACAGAACAGCTGATACATTGTACAAATAGTGAACGCAATAACTGCAGGAAGTTTGTGTAAAACGAGCGATTTGGATGAATTTTGAGCAAATGATTTCCTGTGAATAAGATGAGATGCTTTATTGTCATTGCATGTTAAACACAACAAAAACATTGTTTGGCAGCAATCCACAAATATAAATATATATAAAAAGAATATTGCACTAGAGATGAGTTTTTCTGTTATTTTACAAACATTTAATACAACTCTCTGTTTGTATTATGTTTTTTTAAATTTTTTTAACAATCATGCATACTTAATAGGCTTCTTTTCAGTGTTTTCTTCTCCCTGAGTTTTTACCATTTCTATCTTAAATAATAATCCAATCCAAACTAACAATTCCATTTAGTTTTCTTCACAGAATTGAATGAAATGCTGAGATATAGGTAGTTGTCTGACACCCCTTAAAATCAAGAAGGCCTCGTGACCCCCCCTGTGAAGCTTTGGTGACCCCTAGTAGGGGTCGGGACCCCCAGGTTGGGAACCACTGGTGTATGTGATTTTTATGTGGTGATTTTGCATTGTGATGATGACACATGTCATTTCTTGTTCTGTATACACCAAGCTGCTGGTCTTTCCTGGGGCAGACCGGAGGAAGCCAGACCCTGTCACTGCAGACTCCTGGGTGCATGTTTTCAGGAGTGGCTGCCCACGAGTTAATGCACGCCCTGGGCTTTGTACACGAGCAGTCTCGCTCAGACCGAGACCACTATGTCTCAATTGTATGGAAAAACATCATGCCAGGTTTGGATGAATAATGGTCTTCCAACATTATGCCCATTGCATTGAGAAAGACTTCTCTTTTAGTCCTTTTCACACCAAATTAATTTTGTGTTGTATCTTTTGTGTTTTGACAGACCACATTCATAACTTCAGGAAACAGGTGACAAACAATCTCAATAGTCCATATGACTACAACTCTGTCATGCATTACGGAAGGTGAGCTGCTCTTCAATTGCAACATCAATTTTGGTTTTGCATGTTTTTCTGGGGTGTCACAATGCTTGCTTTGTGTATCTTCCATCCAGATATGCCTTCTCTGAAGATGGTGGACCAACAATAATCCCCAGACCAGATCCTTACATTCCCATTGGCCAGCGAGATGGACCCAGTAATCTCGATCTCCATAAAATAAATGTCCTATACAACTGTGGTAGGTGAACTTACACATATACTGACTGAAAACAATAATCTTTAATTCAAAATGATTAATTACATTTTCTCTCTGCTCCCCACTACAGGTGCCAACGAGTAACTGGATCTTATTCTGTTGTCAGATGTGTAAAGTGGTTCATTGTAACTTCTGGTCTTGAGTAGTTTATATGGGCAACATTACTTTAGAGCAATTTCATTTTTCTATATTAGTATTTTGAATTATTATCACAAATTCTAGTCTGTACTTTTAGATCAGGCGATTCTGATGCTGTCACACGACTGATTGCGCTGATATTAGTGCTTATCATCCTGATACATATGGGTCAGTAGGGGCATGCTGGCCCTGCTAGAAGGCCGTTATTAGCGTATTGAATGGGCTGACAGCCTACTGTATTGACAGTTATTATGACGAGCAACAGCGGAGGCCAAATGATGACATAAAGAGCGTCCAGGCGTTTTTTTTCTAAACGTACCGACGTGTTTTCGGTGTCTAAACCTAAATGAAAGTGAAATGTTCCCCCAGCAGCGCTGTGGAGATAGGTCTGGCTATATGCGAGACTAGTGAAATGTAGATGTTTTTTTGTTGTTTACTTAAAGTGAAACCTAAACCTACCGAAACTTGTTATAAGCCTGCATTGAATGGGCTGGTATCACCCCCATTCAACATGCTGATAAGAACCTTCTGGGCCTTCTAGTGTGGGGAGTATGTGGGAGTGTGGCCCCTACTGACCCATATATATATCAGGATGATAAGCATGTTATCAGTGCATTAAATCGTGTGATAACATTCAAAGCGGGTGTTTAGATTGTGTTCAGTCAGTTCTGAGTACAGTACTAATAAATCAAGTGAAATAAAGGGGCAAGTAAGAATTGAAAGGTGATTTTCTCTAATATAGCTGCTGCCAATTAGATCACTGCATCCAATCTCTGAATCTGTTTGTTCCATGTTCTGCCTCCTTTTCAGCTTTTGCTCACTTTAAATAAAGAAAATGCAACAGTAATGGAGTAATAGTCTATTTTACACATATTTTGTCTCTATCTTGCAGAGGACCATACGTTTCTGACATTGCTTTCAGGTGGAACATACAATATTATTGAATTTCAGTCTGACAAGATTTTGTTCAGGTCTGTGCGAAAATGATTGATCCCATGTGCATTTACCCATGTGGAATGATTTAGGGTTTTACTAAAACAAAAATACTATTTTCACCTATACCCTGCAAATAACCATCTAAGTGTCAGAAGTTTTCAATCAAACAAAAATAAATAAAATAAAATGAATTTGCACCACTGGTTTTTGAGGTGTTGTCCTGTACCCCTGCCACCTTACAATCACTTACAGTAGCTTAGCTATGAGTCATCTCTCAATAAAAAGTCCCTCTCCTTATTCACAGGATCCCAGTTATCATTTTCTGCTCTTTGCAATGTAGTGGAAGAGGAAAAAGAAGAAAGGCAAAGAAACACACAAGGCGAGGAATAATAGCAGGAACAGACAGTTACCACTGCGGCATGGTGTTAATGGCATGCATTCCTAGTGCTGACAATGTGTGAAAAATCTTTATCTTCCAAAACGTGGTCTAACTGGCTCCCATGTGAAAGCATAAAATTGTAGTCAGTGACAGATAGAAGGCATGGATCTTTTAAGAAATTATTATTTGCCCTTAACACTGGCTAAATGCATTAATAACTCGATAAGTGGCTTTGACAAAATTGGTGTCAGGTAGCCTACACAAAATAACATGCAGTTAGGTAGCCACACTGTATCATGCTCTGTATTAAAATACTCAATATGGTCAATTTGGTTGTTTTCATGCCTTAATAAACCAGAACATCTCCTGCTGAATTTTAATATCATATTTAATGTTTTCATTTAGATGACAATGCCGTTGTTGGTTGCTTGATTGTAAATCCCTCAAGATAAACGATTTAGTGAACATTTCCAGTAGGCTTGCAATCTCAAAACCACCTCCTAATCATTGTTCCCTATATAATAGTGTTTCACAGTCAGAGTCAGATGGGAAATATGGACCTAAACTCTTAAAAGTCGTCAATTGGTTAAGGAAAATATAAGAGTAGGCTATATTAGGGAAGAATGTAATTTCTTATAATGGTCATGTGCCCGCCCACAGTCTATGTGCCCGCCGCATGGCATCAATGCTGCGCAGCAGGGGGGAGGGGGGTTAATAGTCGCTTGCTTTCTTGCTCGCTGCTGCAGCAGCACCCACACACACTAGCACACACTCGGTTGTAGCTAGCTGGTTAGCACCGCGGCATAAAATTTTGTCATTGTAATATATTCAGTGGCAATAAAAATGAGCGATAACGGCAAAGGTTACGGCGAGCGGGTACGTATCAGCTTTATACAAGTTTAATGGAGCTAACGTTAACGTATCCATGATTCTGTTGTGTGGAACTGAAATAACGATCACACTCTTCACATTGTGTTGGCTAATGTTAGCTAGCTAGCTCAACTCTCCAGTCGAAATATATCACTGGAATATCAATTATTTGATAAAACATGAAGATGTCCATTTTAATTTTTGCTAATTTGCTAATATTAGATTACTAAAAACCCGCAGGTAACGTAACGTTGCAGTAAATAATAGCGTCTGCTAATGTGCGTTAGCTAAGATAGCTAGCTGGCTATGGCTAGCTGATCAATGTTAGCTAGGCCACATACTGCAATGTGCCGACTTTAGCCAACTAAATTCTTAAAGCCAGAACCTGCGGATTATCAAAATGAGGTTTTGGATGTTTCTCTTTCAACAGTAATTATTTGGAAGCATATATTTAGCTAACGTTACGTTGGCCAAGTGCGTTAGAAAAGCAGTCGGACATGTTCAGTTTAAATATAGCTAACGTTTATTCATCAGACGGCCTGTGGGCAGAAATTGTAACGCTAGGTTAAGGAATGTCGTTTTATGTCGATATTAGGTTAATTCTCCAGAAGAAATTAGTTTAACAAATTGCAATGTAGTAATTGTAATATGACTGGTAGTAAGCTGAATTTGGAGGCGGAAGATAAGATCTCGATTGAGTGATTTACAATTTGCTAACATTAATCTGAAAATGTCATTGTGGTTTCTCAGATTTTGGGCGCGGCGTCGTTGTGTCAATCAAGCGACATGTTGAACATTTAAACCATTTTAAACGAAAACGAATGGCCTCAAGATGTCGTCTCATTCATTTGCATTAACTCGCACATCCAGCCATCGTGTTTCCTGTTGCAGTTGCATGTTGATTGTTTTACTCCTGAATTCTGGCCAATACAAGGCCACGATGAGTTATATATGTTTGTCTGAGTGCCACTGTGTTTAAACAGTTTATAAAGAAAATGTGTCTTTACTTTTGGTATATCTAACAGCATGTGCTGAACTTGGATTAGCTCCCAAGATTTAATGTCTTGTCTAATCAGTGCTAGTGATGCAAGTCAATACAAATGAGTGGCAGAAACATCTTGAGGTCGTTTGGGCTACCTTAAAACGACATTTTATTATTTATTTTTTTAAATAGAGGCACTGTTGGTGGTGTTTAATCCTGAGTATATATTATTCACATTCAGTGGTTTGATATACACTTCGATGCCTCAGAGGCCACTTGACAGAAATTATGTCAACAGGGTCCATTTAAGATGGAATACAATGCATTTTTACAAAAAATTGAAAGGTAAAAATGAAAAGCAAGGCTAATAATCATATTATTCTGTTCCATCTTGTGAATGTTTACGTGTAGGACAATATTGTTTGTTCTGTTTTCCTGATGTAGACGATCTCAGGTGTCTGATATCCTACAAAAATGTCAACATACAACCAATATGCTTTGTACACTTTTCACTGAAAGTGGCCAATATGACATAACAGTGAATGTAGAACCACTGAAAGTGAATAGAACGTAACGTTACAAATTTGTATTGTGTGGTCTTAAATATTCCCATGCATGTCATGAGATAATAACACATTAAACGTTGAATGAGGGTGCAGTTTTTAATTCTAGTCATATATTTTTCATCCTTTTCTTTTTCATAAAGGTTAAGGTTGGAAGAAGAAAATGCGGAAGAAGTCCACTTTATTTTCAATAATATGAAGCTCAGATGTGTGAAGCTGAATTGTTGAATGCATGCTAAAACATGAGGAGGGAAGAAGTATGGGCAGTGTGTGAGAAGGGGGAAGTAAGAAGAAGTAAAACAATTGAAGAAAGAAGAATAATGTGAAGTAATGAAGTTACAGAAATGAAGTTAAGGAAGTAATCTGGATAAGGCCACCGCGCTAAGTAATTTTCTGGTCTGTTTGTCAAATGCGTGCATGTTCTTGTTATTGAATACAACAATTTAAATCATTACAATTTTTACACAACTGACAAATTTCTGTTTTTTCATCATGTTGACAATTTAATTATATTGATTAATGTAATCCTATTGATGTCATATTATCCATGGCTACAAAAATAGCATTAACCTGCATTCCTAATCCACAATCCTGAATTATGTTCTTTTCTGTACTTTTCACAGGATAGTCTTAATTACTACACAGAATTATTTAGGCACATTTTTCAATTTGTCCTCTCATTGGTGCTGACAAGAGGTGTGTTGGTGTGTGTGTGGTTCGTTCAGGAGTCGCGCTCTGCATCCAGGAGTGTGAGTCCGCGGGGCTCTAGGAAGTCGGCAAGCCGCTCCCCAGCTCGGTCGCCTGCCCGTTCAAAAGAAGGCTCCCGCCACTCCCGCTCTAAATCTCGGTCTCGGTCCAGGTCGAAATCTGGGTGAGTGACCTCCACCCATGTCAGTTGACAGACATGCATCTACATAGCCATGCTGTCAACTGACAGCATGGCTATGTAGATGCATGTCTGTCTTTTGAAGCAGCTGTAGAGAAATTTGATGTGAATAACCATAGAAGCAATATGAACATTGAGGTGTTTCTGTCTACACAGGTCCCACTCCCACCGTGGCTCACGGAGACACTATAGCCGATCTCGCTCCCGCTCAAGGTCATATCGTCGCCGATCTCGCAGTCGGTCCTACAGTGGAGAGCGCCGGCGCAGGAGCCATAGCCGCTCACCGATGTCCAACCGCCGCAGGCACATCGGCAACCGCGTAAGTGTTCAATGACTGTAATGGAGACCTGATAGCTAGGACGGTCCTGTAGCTGGGAGAATGTTACCACTGTGGTGTATCGGTAAGAATGCAAGGATACTGGGCTGTAATCATCACCCAATACCACTTTACATCATGGTTCACCTCTCGTCAGCTGAGCAGGTAGGGGGAGGAGCTGCGATGTCTGCAGTGTAGAGATAGTTTAAGATAAATGATGCAGAGCAGACTGCAAACATGGTTAAAAAGCTTAAAGCTAAACGGTCTACTAAAGGGTGGCTGTATGTCAGTCAAAATTATTCCAACAACGGGATGTGCAACAGTCACAACAGCTAACAGTTAGCCTGCAGCTAACTTTTCCAAACTCCACAGCCACCGGCCATATGGCCCTAGTTTGGTACATAATATGGCAGTTATATCACACTTGATACCATGTAGCCTATCTTTTTAAAGAATTATTTCAGGCACCTGTGCTGAAAACACTACCAAACAATACACAACCCTAGAACTTGTATTGGTACTCGGCAATTACCCAAATGTAAGTACTTGGACTGTTACTCTGCCTGGAAAAAAAGTGGTATTGGTGCATCCCTATCCACACTACACCATCATTATAAGCATTGAATAATAATCATAACATAAACAGAATTATGTACACATATGAGCACAGTAACTACTGATGCTAATGTTAACATGTGACTAGCAGACTTTTATGCTAATTACAGTGCATTAGACCTGAACCTATTACACATCATATGAACGTCAATATAACTCAAGGCACCGAAATATATCTGTACATGCACACACCATATTACTCACATGTTTCTGAACGCATACTTGCATAGATGGCTTACGGATATCGACCTTAGAACATAGAATCTCTGATGCATTTCCTCTCAGCCACTTTCACCACAAACTAAGAATGAAACCTAACCTAACCGGCTGATAACGTGTTGTAGGCCAAAACAAAACAAAGGCACTGATTGGCTGATACTTGCCACTCCCAAAACATGAGTGATCAAGTCCTTCATAACAATGGCCCTTGAGGGTACAAGATATTTGTCATATTTTAAAAGCCAATCAGCTTTGCTTGTGTGCTTTCTGCATAATGTCTGAATGTTCTTAGATACTAAACACTAATACAAAACAACACTAAACGCAATACTAATTCAGAATTAAATACCAGAGAAACTTTTTGTTTTGAGTATGACCTTAATATCTTCAAAATTACAGGCGAATCCAGACCCGAACGGTTGTGTGGGAGTGTTTGGCCTGAGCTTGTACACCACAGAGAGGGATCTGAGGGAAGTCTTCTCTAAATACGGCCCCCTGGCGGATGTCTCTATCGTGTATGACCAGCAGTCGAGGCGCTCTAGGGGCTTTGCTTTCGTTTATTTCGAGAACACAGATGACGCTAAAGAGGTATATGAACATTTCATTTTTATTCCTTTTTTAGGTATAAGAACATGAGTTTGGAAAAGCCCCTGTCAAACCTGTTCCTGCAGTATTTCGTGGGTCTAAAGCCGTAATTTATGTATGTTCCCTGTCAGGCAAAAGAACGAGCCAATGGCATGGAGCTGGATGGTCGCAGGATCAGGGTGGACTTCTCCATCACAAAAAGACCTCACACACCAACCCCTGGAATCTACATGGGCCGGCCCACATAGTAAGGCATTTGAAACATCCTGAGTGTTTGAGTGGATTAATTAGATTTAGTTCTAATCTATCAAATATAAAGATGAGTGCTTATAATTAAGTAAAACTTCTGAGTGTTTGTCTTCCCTCTTATAGAGGGCATTTTAGTATGTTGTATAAATGCATTTTCTCATTTGGAGCTAATGCCTCCATGGACATCACAATCATCCAATTTGTCCCAGGGAAAGGCTCACAATGGTACTATAGTCACCAGCATTATTATCACAAAAGTGACAAAAAGCATCATGTTGGGAAGGTGGATACTTTTGGGCTACGTCCATCAGTAGTGAACAGAAATGGTCTTATTAATGAATTAACCTAAATCAAAGTTATAAAATCAATGCAGAATAGAGCCCTTGCAACTTCCAGGTGTATTGTTAGTTTGTTGAAGCTGTGCCAGATGCAGAGCTCAATCAGGTAGAAATAACAGACAAGGTGAAACAGGAGCACTTAAATTGAGTTTTTTTTTTTTTTTTTAAATGGCTACTCAGAAACTTATTAGCACGTTGAATGTAAGGCATGTTAGTTCCTGTTAAAAGAAAAGAGTAACCCCCCCGCAGCAAGGGAAACTTGTTTTCATATAAAAATGGAAAAATCAAAGACATTTAAAAAAAAAAAGATTGCTGAATAGTTCTGCTCAGAGAATATTAACCACAGACTTTTCAAGTGGCTACTTGTTGCTGTAATACCATTAGAATAACCTGAATATAATATGTGACATAATGGACTCCTGTCTTTACATTGTAAATTTAAACTGTAAAACTAATGAAGCAGGAAACTAAATCTCATCTCCGCCTCGTCTTCTGTGTAGTGGTGGCGGCGGCGGCGGCGGTGGAGGCGGCGGAAGTGGTCCAAGCGGTCCTCGCCGCAACTCACGCGACTATGACCGTGGATACGACCGCGGATACGACCGTGGATACGACAGAGGGGGCTATGATCGCTATGACGACCGGGACCACTACAGGTCATACAGGTGACTTTATCTCAATCTTTTAGCAGTAGTCCAGCATATTATCAATGGGAAATTTATTTTTTTTAATACCCTCTGAAGCTAAAAATGTGTTAATTTTTCTTGTTTCAGAAGGCGATCTCCGTCCCCATATTACAGAGGGGCTTACAGGTCTCGGTCCAGATCGCGGTCTTATTCTCCCCGTAAGTCCTTTTCAGAAATAATCTACTCTTTTATTGAGGTATTCAACAGGTTGCAATGTGTCTAATGACTCTGTTTTGTTCCACAGGTCGCTATTAAACGTTGCTGTCAAGCCCCTCCACCTCCCACGCACAGACAGGAATGTTTCTGAGTGGCATGATTGATTTCAGAGTAGATCTTCTTTCTTAAGGTGATCATCACACTTCTGTTTGCTAACGTACATGACCAGTATGTGTTTACAGTTTGAAGCAGTGTCATTTGACACGACTCAAGCTGTCCCCTCATGTTTTTAATTTTAAATGTATTGGCAACATCTGCCAGAAAAAATATATTAATGTTTTTATTAATGTATTTTTTGTATACAAATCGAGTGAACGTTCATCTTTGAACAGATTAAAAGGAAGATGTTTTTTTTTTTCCACTGTGACTCATGTCCTTCCTTACAGCACTTCTTCTTGTCACATTACTGTTTTCTAGTTTTCCTGGAGTGTCACCATTAAAGGGACAATTCACCCCAAAATCATTCCTCTTACCTGTAGTGCTATTTATCAATCTAGATTGTTCTGGTGTGAGTTGCTGAGTGTTGGAGATATCGGCCGTAGAGATGTCAGGCTTCTCTCGAGGACACCATTATTGTTTACATCTTGCGCTGTCACGAGCCTCTCATCCAGGTAGATGCACACTTCCTTTTTCCATGGTGATACGGTTGGTGGGTGTAGTTCGGTGGAAAGAAAATAGTTCCTACATGAAACTGCTCACAATAAGGTCTGTGGATTATCTTGAGTCATGATTTCTGGAAAGAGACATTGCTGTTGAATTTTTCAAATGTTTTTTTTTTTGGCATCTACAGGGTTCATATAAAGTCTTAAAAATTTGGAAAAGTCTAAATTGTATCAAGTAATTTACTATACCACTAAATACAGAATAATAATACAAACCATTGTAATTCATTGTACCATATGTCATCTGGCTGCAATGCTAATAGTTTTGTTCAGTCATGAGAAAAAAAGAAAAAAAAAAATTAATAAATGATAATTTTTGGTTTAGGCACCTTGAAAATGCTTGAAAAGTGCTTGAATTTTACTCTTAAAAAGCTGTACGAACCATGCATCTAGTTCCATTATATTTGAGAGAAAGAAGACATCTCTACGGCCGATATTCTCAAACACTCGGTAACTCGCACCCAAACAATCTAGATTGATAAGTAGCACTACAGGTAAGAGGAAAATGTGGATTTTGGGTTGAACTGTCCCTTTTTAAGATGTCAAATCAACAAATGAGCTCACTTATCAAGTCTAAAATGCTTTTGTCTAGTAAACTAAAAACTGTCCAAATATATCCAAGCTGCCAGTTAAGCTCTTGTAACTCATACTTGTGAAATTATCCAGAAACAGCCCACTACTTGAAATACTGCAAACAAGATTTGATTTATCCAACTGATATAAACACTTAGTTGAATTGATATGGTTGAATGCATTGGTAAATTTCCAGTTTATCTAATAACCTCTGGGGAAAATATTAAGAGAGCTACAATAAAGCCTTGTTCCAGACCTTTGAATATGTTTTACATCTCAGATTTATTCAGTAAATCAAGTAATAATGATGTGAAACAAAATGGCAATTAATTTCACTCTGATTATCAGGCTAATATTCCCTGACCAGAAGCTACAAGTCTGTCTTTTAATTGTCACTGCGTATCACTAACACGTGTTCAATTATTTGTTGGTACTCTATAGTCATTGAACAAACATATGAGGGCGACTAATCCAAAAGAGTACCGTGTTTAAACTACAGCTCAACATGTGGTGAAACAAGACCTGACAAGTCCTACATCTACCCCTACTGGTCACACAGCACCCATGACATATAGTACAATATAATACATGATGTACTGAATGACTTGTCTCAGTCACGTTATTGTAGTCTGTAGATTGTGTAGTTTAAAAGGTGTGTTTACCCAATTTACAAAATTTCACTCGTATCTCATGGTATCAAGTAATGCCGATCATTTTTGTTTTATTTGTCCATGTTTTGAAATATCCGTTCCGAGTTTCCTCCCTTCACCCCAATACAAATTAAGTGAATGGATTGCATTTGTGGCGCTCACAGCTTTTTTGTTGTAATTTGAGTGAAATAACTATTGAAATAGAAGTATGATAGTATTAGCAATTAGCAAAAGGTATTAGGTACCCTATAGTAAATATATTAATGCACTAATATGTAACATTTAGTTGGAAACAATCATTTAAACTGCTGGTTCCTCAAAACTGTACTTGTGTGCAATACTTGAGTAAATGGCTACTTTAGACTTTTTTGTTGCACAACATAACAGAAGAACAGACTTTTGAGACAGGCTAGATATTAATAGAAATGTGTAAAACTGTTATTGTACCACAGGGGATACAACAGCACAACCAGAATTTCATTTCAATCCTTCTTTGTTTCTTATGCTTTTGTAATGGTTATCCAATCCCACCCCCTTGTTTTAACAGTTTTTATGAATGTAGTTTGGTGTTGTATTTATCTGGTTTTATTCATGGATATTTGTTCCCTCGACGTTATGTTTTCGGTTTGTTTGTCAGCAGGATTACGGAGAAACTACTGGTCTGATTTTCATGAAACTTTGTGGAAGGGTGTAGCATGGGCCAAGGAAGAATACGTTAAATTTTGGAGCGGATCCTAACCACGGACTGGATACATGAATTATTTTTCACTTTGCTTAACATTGGGAGATAGGGCACAGCCTTGGCAGAGGTCTGTGCTCTGAGTGCTCTTCTAGTTTGCTATGTTGTGGTAATCTGTAGTTTTTCTTTTAAGAAAGTAAAAAAAAAGTAGTTAAAATCATGAACACGGGAAACATGATATAGAGAGGAAAGTGGAAAAAAAGACAACTGTCAAACAGCTGACCACACCTTGGAAACTGCATCATCCTACAACTCGACGTGTGTGTTTGTTTTGCTCAGCAGGTTGCTCTGTGTTCCCTAAATGTCGCATCCCTCTCAGTTCTTTTAATTTTCCTTTCTGAGTGGAAATCATTTTTGTATAGTTGTACAATCTGTCAGAATACTGATTTAATTGGTCATTAACATGTTAACAAGAAAGGGTGCAAACAAATTCTGAATGTGTGGTCAATTATCTGCTGTTTACTGTTTGTCTCGCATAGCCAGACCTTCCTCCAGCGCTGAGGTCTGGATCCAGTGTGTTTTCACTCTTCAATAGAGAAAAAAAACTGGCTTATTTGCATTTTCTTAAACCAATAACAGTCGTCTTTGGCGACGCTACGTCCCAGATACAACGGTGGTGCTTCTGCAAAATAGTGTCATTGTTTTGGTGGAACATTGTGTGGAGGCAAGCCATGTAAACATTCTTTGTAGATCTTTACATTCATTTTCATTTTTCAGCATATAGGCTGATAGCTCGGAGGTTGTTGTTGTTGTTTCCCATAACGAAGGGACTTTGAGAGTGGTAACACGAAGGGGAGGGACTTCCTGTTTGTGCAGGAAGTAAGGCATTATCCAGGCACTGAAAACCAGAATAGTGTTTATGTAAAAATTAAACTGCTATTTAAATGATTGCGCAAAGGCAAGTAAGTTAAAATGAAATGCCATAATTGGATATTGTTTAATTTATAAATCATACATTCAATGTCAAAAGTTGTAAAAATGAATATAGTAATGATTTAGTGCAGTAAATGAATGAATGGTTCATTTATTTGAACTCTGAATGTGTCTCTGCTGGCAGCAGAGAGGCCTGCAGCAACTGTGTTAGCATGTCATCAGGAAAGAAACTAAAGAGCTGTTTTGTAAATAGGCCACAGTTTGGACATTCCTCTGTTCACACACTGACGTAAACAAGGCGAGGAACGGTCACTCCTGCTGCTGGCACTCTCTCCGCTACAGTAGGGTGGCAGTAATGTTCCGAGGCACAGGCCGGTCACATGTAGAAACACTCAAGTGCTGTAGGCGAAGGCTCCTCCTCCTTGCTAACTGGTGTAGGTACACATGCATGCATGAGCACTGCAGCCTGTCCCCCATCGCCATGCAGCTCTGCAGCCCTTCCCCCTTACATTTCAGCTTTTGTTTTGAAATCCACCTCACTTACTTAGCTCTCCCTCGCCAACACACCCACATGCACACACCTACATACATAAAAAAGCTGCTATACCATGTCTGGAGTATGAGCTCAGACTGGCTGAGTGACACTGCATAGAGGGCACCTCCCCCGTGCACAGATAAAAACCGAGGGCCAGGAATCCCCTCACGTCTCCTTATCAGCTTCTAAAAATAAATATTTGCTCAGTTTTACACTTTGCAGTTGGATCCATTTGCACTATCCACAGGTTGAAATGCAAAGCCAAAGTGTTATCACCTTTAATAATGTTGTGTAAAGCTGCAGGTATGATGAGCCAGGCCTTAATCTGTGGCCTCTGATAAGGATGTACAACAATAATGTTTATTTCACTGTTATTTTTCTGCACGAGGACAGAATGTACAAGAATGGCTGTTTTCAGGTTTCACTTTCTGTATTGTTTTTTAACAATACACCTGGAAGTTGCGAGGGATATTCTGCAGTTATTGTGTAACTTTGATTTAGGATAATTCATGAATAAGACGTTCTGTTTATGACGAGTACAGTTCTGGAGGATTACTCACCTCTGATGATACACTTATATAATTACACAACTACAATTCATTTCCAGCTAAATGTGTCACTTTAAATAAAGTTAAATTATTTATATAATTTTTATAATCTGTTTAGTACTTGTTCTTATAAACTGACTAGTATCTTAATTTCATAACTACGGCAGGAAGTCAGCAACATGTCAAGGTATGAAAATAAGATACAAGTCTGTTTATAAGAACAAGTAGTAAATAGTTAATCAAGTTTGGACTAAATGAACCTTTTTGGACTATTTTTATAATCGATTAATCTGCCGGTTATTTTTTTGATTAATCGTTTGGTTTATAAAATGTCAGATAATTGTGAAAAATGTCCATCCCAGCCTCTCAAAGCCCAAGGTGATGTCTTTAAATGTCAAATATATTCAGTTAATTATGATATAAAACAGAGAAAAACAGGAAATCTCTGTCATTCGAAAAGCTGAAAACAGCATTTTCTGCCATTTTTGCATGAAGAATTGCAACATGAAAATAGTTGTCGATTATTTATTTATTTATTACATTTTTATAAATGTGGCTCAATCCTACAGTGTCATACATATGATCACATATGTTTTTTATTATAGGATAATATCTCAAACAGGCATCCACCATGGCGAGGTCTGGACCCCCTGCGCACACAGCTCCATAAATCCATATTTCTGTCTCTCATAAATAAATAAAAGGCAAACTGTGGGGATCAGTGACACTGTTTGGGTCGACAAGTACAGTGACAACGACTTGATTTTTCCACACAGTAGCCCTTTTTTTTTCACTCCCCCCCCCCCCCCCCCCCCCCCCTTTTAC
>JAOVVB010034624.1:0-30345 GCA_028570985.1 Heterobranchus longifilis
TATATATATATATATAAACATAATACCTTGGTGTATAAGATAGTATAAGGTATACTAGCATGGTGTCAGGCTAACATAAAACATGAATACATTCACCTTAGGGCTGCATGATATGAGGAAAATATGCAATAACATTGTTGAATATTGCAATAACGATATTACTTGCGATAAATAAAAACAGTCATATCAGTTCTGCCTTTCTGCTGCTTTCAGTGTACTGCTAAAACACAACAAATTGTATTTCTGCACTGTGGCGTTGCTACTTTTATTTAAGTAAAAATATCTGAGTACTTCTTCCACCTCTGTTCAAACTGAGAAGCTTGAGATTTAACTTCTAACTCGCGTGCGTCAGTCTAGAAAGTTTTCCGACTAATCACCTTGAAATTGTCCCACTGATGAAGAATATGCAGTATATGCTGGTACTGCTGACATGATTGTATAGTATCTACTGCTGCTCCTGTGGAGGTGACGATCCTAACCAACGCTCAGCGTCCACACTGCAGTGTGTCAGGCTCTTTCACTGACGCACATTTAGCATTTCTTGAGTGCAAGTGCAGACTGATCCAAACAGCAGCAAGAAAACCCATGTTCTATTTGTAACGACGCAACTATTTGTCTTTGTGCATGAAAAACAGAATACAAGCAGGAATTGAAATTGTTTGCATTGAAAGCCAGGTGTATATAGTGGAACATAACAACAATTTGCAGCTGTCACTTAGAAAGAATGAGTGAAAATATAGACTGTTAAGTGTGACAGCAAAACTGCGACCTTGAGACAAAAGCCGGAGCATCTAAATTGTCTGCGTTGTTGAGATTGAAAGGTCGTTCGCAGTGCAGAGAACGGGTAGTGACACCGGACTGCCTCGTGAAGGAAAGCGCTGATCGAACCATCCGTGTCAAAGTGTCCTTGACTGTGGGTCACAACACTGACGCTCACGTGCTCTACTGCCCCTGCACTGAAACAGTTCACCTAATCAGGGTTTTCCCACCGTTTTAAGGCTGACGGTGTCCGTACAGCTGTTTAAGAGTCAAATTCAAGCACTTTCAAGGTAAATTTCCAGACTCTCGAAGCCTTTATCATCACATCTAAAGTGTTACAATAAATGATATTGTGATGGTTATAGAATTCCTTTACACCCACAGCAATCACTGTATATTGTCGCTTTGTTTTACCAGCTGTTTATAATGTCAGAAGGTGAGAGGACCTGCACCACGTTCTGGCTGCGACGCGGTTTTGTTTCCGTCCTCCGTGCGGCTTCACACCACACCGGGAGCGGTTGGTTTTTTTAACCCGCAGATTTTGTTGATTTACACTTTTTTTCCCCTTGATATTTGTGCTTCTACCATACGTAATTAAGTAGGAAACATCAAGGGGCGGCATCAACGGTGAATGTGAGGTTACACATTAAGCGAGAGGAAATTTTGAGCCTCAAACAATTCATTTCTTGCATTCTGGTGGATTTTTATGCAGCGATTTATGGTGGAAATCTTTACGTGAGTGATTGTGTCGATGAAACACCAGATTATGTTGAAAAGCAAGCATTTTTCGAGGAGTGTATTCAAATGCAAGCATATTCCTAACCTTGAAAACATAACGGTTAAAATCAAACTTTTTCCAAACTTTTAAGACTTTGTACGAACCCTGGGTTTAAGGTGCAGGCAGCACCCGAGACGTTTTAGGCAGCACCTAAGCCGAATAAATGAAAAAAAATGTTTTAAGCTTATTGGGTGTTGTTTATTATCTGCTCTAGCTTTTCAAATGTTTTGTATACAGATATGGTAAATATAATGGTCCAAAATGATGTGAAATTGCATACTTTTAATTGGGGCATCCCCAAACCCCCCCCCCACCAAATGCGTGCACCACAAACTTCGGGAAAACACTGTGAATGCTGTGCTCGTATTTATTATTCCGTACTGATTTACTGCTCAGATCTGGGGGATTTTGTCACACAGTTTTCTTGTAATGTGGCCAATATCTGACAGCAGTCTCACACAAGTCATCCTTCTGAGCTGACCCACATGTGCCAAACAACAACACCAAAGATTTAACACTTGGCATGCAGAAGTACACAAGCCACATCATCATGCCGCTACATTGCATCATACCTGAGGTTATCATATATAATACAGTGGAACTACATTGTAACTGAGACACATTGCTGCTTCTGTTATTTGAGTGGGTCTTCTTTAACCTTTTGAACTCTGCAATAGAAATGGTGCCAACATTGGTATTTTTGATTATTGTGATGTCATTTCTTGGGAGTATCCTCAAATGTTCCATATCCTTAAAATCTGTACAACCTAAGCTAAAAGGTTATGTAAGTCAATAAACCATAATATTTGAAAAGAAATATTGAAATTGTATCCTAAATTAAAAATACAAAAATCTGACAGGTTTTTTCATCACATTTGACTAAATAAACACACTAAACATATTGATCCAAAATATTTCTAACTGTAGAAACATGAAGAACTTGTCATCTAACTCTCCAGAAGTTACTGGAACTATGTACATCTTTTAGTTTTTGAGATACTGCTCATTTTATGGAAAAGGGGTTTTGATTTGCCACACGGTTTTGCACCGCACATAATGCCACGTGATGACGTCATCACGAGCGTAGGACATGATGACGCGAAAGGCAGAAGCCTTAGCTTTCTGCTGCAAAAAAAATGCATGCTCTAGCTATTATGGTTTTTAGTTTAGATCGATTTAAACAGGATCACGTAAACAACGATCGCCCGCGGCCCGTTTTTATAGGGTCATGGGTTAATTTTAGGGCTCTTAGCTTTGTATTAACATTAAACTTACATTATCCTGTGGCCACCATCAGACTTTTTTTTTTGCTGCATTTAAGTGACATTTAGAATGATTGTGTGGACTGACACCTCAGTTATTACTGACTGATGACGCACTGTAGCTGCAAAAAAAAAAAAAGCATAAATTCTGATATGACTGTTCAGACTGAGGTCCCATTAGCTCAAATCTGGTTTGTGTCAAAAATAAGAAGCACATATGGGATGGACCAAAGCCTAACACACACAGCTTAACGACAAGTCCGTCAAATAAATATAAGAAGTACCAGATTGAAAATTACAGTGTGTTGTGTCTGATAGTCTAAATTAAACTTTAGTCACCATTCACATACTATTATGGGCGTATGGTATCATTGTCAATCAAGGACTGTAACACATATTACTCAACGCCTCAAGACCAGGTGTTCTATAGGCTGGACGCTTTGCATTATTAATCAGCGCGCCTTGTTGCTCCCCATGTTCACCACTTAGCAATTTGTAAGCATTTTGCTGGCAGCTCTGTGCAACCAAACACCACTGACTGCCTGAATCACTTCAAGATATTCAACGAGCCAGCAGAGAAGAACCAGCAAACACTGAGCAAATCCTGCTGTTATTCTAACATATTAAGTGTCTGTGTTGTACGGCCTCTACACAATTACTACCAAAAAACCAGTCGCATCTCGACTGTCAAAAATCAAGGAATTCGGGCCAAAACAATCATTTCCACTATCGATCAATCTGCCGACAATTCTCTCTATTGGTCTAACGAAATGTGAAAAATGCCGATCGCAATTTGAGAGCCCAAGGAGACGGATTCAAAAGTGTTGTTTAGTCCAAAAACCTAAAAAAAAAAAAGGGAATTCAATCACTGTCATTTATGACAAAGAAAAGCAGCAAATCCTCACATGTGAAAAGCCGGAATGAGCAAAATGTCGGCATTTTTTTCCCCTTGAGAAAATCGACTGGAACAATTACTCAATTACCAAAATAGTTTAATTATTTTGTGATGAAGTACAAAAGCAGTTGCAAAACGAGCTTTTGTTTAAAGCTCGAAAAACGAGATGACCCACGTCAAGGGGCTTATCCTAAATAAAACACATTTGCATAAGTAATCAATTAATCGACTAATCGTTTCCGCTCTACAAGTAATGCTCCTTGTCACTGAATGCTAAATAGTGCCAGCTGCACCGATGATACAAATGTGAGCGTATGTTAACTATACAAATTAGGGCTTCTAAGCTTCTGTGAGAAGTAATAGAATATATTCCGAGCTTCCCTGTCATTTCTCTTCTGAATTAGTCTCGAACGTTCTATCTACGACCACGGAAAGCACGCAGGCTATAAGAAAGACGCCTGTTCCGTCGACCTCCTCTCCGTTTCAGAACCCAGGTAAACACCACATCTATACATGCACAAACAGCGCTATCCATCTGAAAACATTAACTAATAATGATTAATGTTGATGCATAATGAATAATGCTGGATTACCATTCCTTATTTCGTGGGCTATGGGGGGTAATGCATATGTAATAACTTAAACAAAACAAAAAGCCAAGCATTTGAATACTGATTTGGACATCGATTACCATGGCAACGGTCGAAGCTTCAAAGCATTCGGGTCACCCCTGATACAAACAGACTACAACAGACTAAACTCTGCATTTCAAGATGGGGTTTGTTTTCATACCGTTAAAAAAAAACAAGTCCTCTTGATTATATGGAAATTCTTGATTGAAAGTGGAGCAAAGCACAGCTGTGCCACTTAGGATTCAAAAGAAAAAGGTAAGCATTTTCATTCTTCTTCAACCATCTCAATTTTCATTCAATTATCTGTCCTAACAATGTTTCTGAGTTATTTCCAATTCAGGAGAAAACACTGTAATAGACGGCAGTGGGATAGTAACTACACATTTCTGTCCAGTTCACACATTGTTCAGCAATCATCAGTTGACGAGCAACTACCCCTGCTTTGTGTTTTTTTTAGTCACTGAGGTAAACATGTGTTTCTCTGAAAAATATATATCCGGCGATGTCTGAAAAACCCAGACGGTTATTTTAACGAAACTTACTGCTGTTCTGAAGATACATTTCCCAAATCCTCAAACACTCTTCTAACCATCTGGATGACAAATTTATTTTTTTTGCTGCACGATAAAAAAGATATTACAATATGTCCTTGCTCTTTTTGTACAACACAAGAAAAATATTAGCGGGTGATTTTGTATGAAAGTATAAAATAGTATCAAGTAGCATCAATATATCAAATAACCAGGGCTGTCCTCTACTAAAGAAATCCTCAGTCGACTAACACTCATACGATTTTGTCGACTAATCGATTAGTTGACTTAGTCGACAGACCTATAAAACTGAGTTTTTCCACAAAGAATCATGCAGAAGCACCACTTTAAATCTTGCGTTCATCAGAAATGTGCTCGTGAGTTTCTTGGAAATAAGTCATTCAGCATGAAAAAAGCATAAAAAACAACTAATCGACTAAAGCAACCTTAGTCAACTAAGACCAAAACGATTGATTCGTCGAGTAAGAGGGGGCAGGCCTACAAATAACCAATATTAAAATGTTTACAGACATGTCATTTTACAGCTACCATCTTTGTTTGGTTTAGCAAACAGCCTTGTAACTTTTCTTACTGTGTAGCAAGCAGAACATTTTTCCAGAGTATTTGAGAACAGCAGCAAATGTTGTTAAACAAACCTCTGGGCTTTTCAGACATTGTCAGGTAGATTTTTGAGTAAAACAGATGCTCGTCCCTGTGACTCGAAAGTAAATTCATGAAGCACAAACTGGGAGCAACTTCACTGGTTTTTAAAGCAATATTGTGCATGCTTACCCACCAGTGAGCTGTTATCATTGCATGCAAAAAAAACCTCTTTGCATGCATGGCAACACGTGGAACAATGACTGTGTATGAATCACCATCTTACCTGTATAACCTGCGATCCAGCCCCATGAAGACACCATGGCCAGCAACCATTTGAACATGATCCCTTCGATGTGCCAAAAAGTGGAGCTGTCCCATATTCTCAGCGGCTGGAGAAGCACCAGGTATAAGCAATAGGATGGGATGGCTACACAGTTGTTGAAAAACATAAACACAAAACGGATCACAGACTTGAGCAGAACCCAGCCCAGTTTGCCGGCCCCGTCCAAGAGCTGTGCCATCCTGATACACACCGTCTGCAACAGAGACACAGCAGCAGTTAGCATCTCGGCTTTGGCTTGTTTGACAAAAGGCAATATGTGTGTACACAACACTATCCTTACTGTAAACACACTGATGCACTCGGAACAGGACACAAATCCGCAAATAACCCAATGTTATACACACCACACACTCTGGAAACCCAGAGGAGTGAGTCTGCCGCTAACCGGTTGAGGGTGAGGCTATTTCACGGAATTTAAATGTAACACACCCGTAGTGGACGCTATCTTCTGGTTATTATTCAAGGGGGATTTATTCTTAACGGTGGCTATTTGTTTTCCCCTGCTAGCTAGCCGCCTAGCCTTTACAGTAATGCAAGGAAAGACAGGACCATAAAAGGACCAGTCGCACGGGACGTGGTCGAGCACTTCATGACATGCTAGCTAGCAGTGGGCTGAGTTAGCATAACGGGAACAGATGTTAAGGAATATGTCAGGTATAACAACCCGTGTGCTATAACATTATTGCACAGACAGAAATAATAAAGGTAGCCAATAAGCTGAAGTATTCAGGTATTTTATGAGACTATACCAAGCGTTAACTCGGATGTCCGGAGGCTGGTGCAAAGCGCAATCTCCGTGTGCCTCATCCAGAATATAGTCAGACCCTGTAATTTAGTAAAAGTCGTGTTGCTCATGTTACTCACCCAATTAATGTCACTGAAGCATCCAAGGACGGCCAGAGATGTAGCTAATTGTTGGAGCGATATAAAACTGTGTCACGTGTAGCTAACCTAAACGGTTAAGTTAGCATCTTTTGCTACTTGACATGGTCTCTCTCAAATCTGGGGACAGGGGTGGAAATGTCTGATCACGTTACAACAAACCCTGTGCGATAATACGGCGGTAGCATCCATTTAGCTAACGTTATCCAAGGCTGCTCGGGCACGGTGGACCCCGGCGGGCACCGTTAGCTCGCTAGCTAGCTAGCAAGCAGCTCCAGTTGAGCGTCGCTGGCCCCATCTCAGTCAGAGACACCGGGATAATTCCTCTGATGCATCATCATCACCATCATCGTCAAGTTAGCTAGCTACTGAGCTCCCATTAGCGAATATCGACGAGAGGCGGCTCGGGCCCGGGCCTGGGATCAACGCTGCTGCTTACACAAACGCAAA
Organism: Heterobranchus longifilis; assembly: GCA_028570985.1. NCBI lineage: Eukaryota > Metazoa > Chordata > Actinopteri > Siluriformes > Clariidae > Heterobranchus > Heterobranchus longifilis. Next base: position 7,135 of record JAOVVB010034624.1, read on the forward strand.
CACCAACTATAAACGACATATGCACATCAAATACGAACAACAGAGATTTTTCGTTTCCAGGCTGGTAGGACCCGTTATCTTTCTCCAGACCTCGAATCACAGCGTCAATGTACACAAAAGATCAAAAGAGCGAGACCGGAAGTGAGTGCCCTTTACCTTCAAAATAAAAGCATCAGATGTAGGTAAGTGTTGAAATAGGACTTCAAAAACTTTTCTTATAAAATAATTAAATATAATCTAAAATAACCTTGTATTTTATTTGTTCACTTTTATATATACTAAACAAATAAAACATTATTATAGAAAAATGTTTCCATTGTTTTATTACTTATATATTTTGTTTGATTCCATTTTTATATTTGTTTGTTAGACATCAGGATTTTGTATTAAAGAAAAAGAAACCTTGCTTTACTATGCGGAATGTCTTGAAAATAAAGATTTGTTTAATAATGTAATACATATAAATATACACATAACAGTAAACAGTATAGTATGGGTATAATGCAGTAAGTGTAATATAGTAAGTGTAGTAAAATTATAATATAACATAAATATAGTATTCATATATAACATAATATATCAACATGCATAATAAGGTATACATAAAAGGTATATAAAAGCATAATTGGTATATAAAATATATAATAATAATACAATGACATAGGAAAATATAACAGCCATATTAACCTGTAAAGCAGCTCACGGGCTGTTGGGCCCATCGACCCCCCACAGCATAAATTTAGTTCGAAATATCCACAAAACAAGGATACAAAATTAGGTGACAATGACTTACTTTAGTTGATATTGTACCTTAGCAGTGCAAGTTCTTAATAATGTATTATTTATATATTATAGTTAATTATACCACCTGTCTTTTGGAGCTTTTTCTCACTTGTATATATACCCTTTCTGTTGTTTTTTGTTATGCACCATTACATCAAGACAAAAAATAAAAAATGTGCAATTATTAATAAAAAAATTACCAAAATCCCAGCAAGACCAGCATTGGACATTACATCACTGTGTGTTGTCTGAAGAGGGAAATGCATAAAAATCTTAAATGTAAGTGTACAAATTGGAACAGGAAAACAAATCTGTGTACCAAAATGCAGAACGGAGTCTACAATTAGGAAAAGCAATAATTTCACTGTTAACAAGAATAAGGCATGATTTTTTTTATGTTGTCAAATGATATGAAGAAATGTATTATCTGAATTTGCTCTACTTACATTTAACATTAAGTACATTTTTGAAATGTATTTCCTTGGTTTTAATGTTGTATTAAAAAAAACCATACTGTACGTGCAGTAAAACGTTTTATTTTGAAAACCAGGTGCGGAACTGTTATTTTTGTATTCCTCCTCACTTGACGCTCGTGCATTTACCTGACGCCAGCTTCCAGCCGTTAAGTGCGCAGACTCTGATGTCAAGTGCTGATGGTTTCAGCATCTCTGAACAAATGCTTTTCTAATTTAGTGACTAAATCTCATGACTTCATCTCAAATCATCTGGACTCATTTCCGGCAGCGAGTTATTTTCAGATTACATCATCAGTGTGGGTGCGTGAGTCCACCCTTAAAATCTATGTATTTAATTTTTAACTGTAAATAGCGTGGGTTATTGGAGTTTGCATCATTATTATGTTATTGTATGAGAGAATGTGAGATAGTTCAGAGCTAAAGTGTTGTACATGTTGGGGAAAATAACATGAAAATAAAGGTTATAGTTCATTCTGTATGGTGATATTGAACGTTACACTGTAGGAATTAACACAAAACTATTTATTCAAAAAGTCTACTGACATTTAAACATTGTGATTCAGACAAGAGAGATTTTAGTGCTCTTCTCAGACAATGATGTCCATTTAATGACTATGCTCTGCCCCCTGATGGCTCTTTATGTTATTACACTTGATGTAGAATAAATGATATGGAAAATCCAAGGACTTTCAATACTAAATTGTACTGGATTACTGCACTGGATTGAGAATATGGACAAGGAATTAAAAGCAATTTTGCTTTTTCTGGTGGCCGACCTTTATGCTGAAAATCTTCCCCATCAGATTAAATTTAAGGCAAATAATGTGTGGAATTTGGGTGTATGCTGAAACTGCATTATCGTGTGTCCTTTACACCTGGTCAACAATATTTTGGAAGGATTACACACAACGTGCAGCATTAAAATTAAATCTGGTCTTTTAATAATTGAAAAAAATATATGTACATAAATTCAGTTTCTACAAGACAAAACAGCTAAACAGAAAAGCTAAAACGAAGAGAGGACATTCTCTAGAAGCGAGCGTATGCGCTCCTCTGTGGCGCGGGCTGAGCGCTGCCCTGCTGCAGCTGATGGCGGAGCTGCTGGGAGTAAGGGTCCTCCAGGGATTTGACCGACACCGTCGTCTTGGGCCCGGTCTTCCACTCGATGCCGCTCTCGTCCACCACAGAGGCCTCCACGGTCACGGTGTGAGTGCCCAAGACGGAGAAGTTCAGCAAGAACTGTGTGCTGAAGTAGTCGTTGTGGGGTTCTACCCGTTGCTCGATCTCGTTCGTTTTAGTGTCGAGTGGAATCTGAGAAGGGAAAAAACAAAAACAAGAAACGAGACAAATGTGGGAGTCTTATCATCATCGGAGCAGCAGAAAAAGCGGGAAAGCAAACGTCAAAACAGCTGAATGGAGGCAAACACCGGATACCTTGTAGTCAGGTCCCGTCTTGCTCTGGAGGACTGAAGTGACATTGAGACAGACAGACTGGATTTTCCTGAAGAGTCCTGGCGTCGACCCGTGCTGCACCACCCCCTCCACCTTTAGAGTCAGCTGCTGGCTGCTCTGCACTGGGATCGGCTCGCTCGGCGTTCGTGGGGAAGGAGAGAGGGCGAGCTGGAAAATTTTTTAAAAAGACATACACGGGTCAGCTAAAGAAAGACTGTCGTATACAGCTGCAACTGTCCTGTATGTTGAAACACGGAAAGGGAAGTTGCCAAAACGTCGATCTCAGGAGGATATGTAAATCTACACAAACAGGAAGTTAAAAATGTGCTGCGTTTATTTATCTAATGAAGAGATGAATCATATCCCTCATACATTAGTAATACACACATTTACTGAGCAGATAGAAAGTAGTACAGTGAGCTCTCCATCAGTCGGAATGTTTTGCATTCTGTTTGGCATCTATAAGATGTACATTTCTAATTAAAGCGATTATAAAATGAGTGACTGTACCTTAATGCTAGTTGACTGGAGCTTTTGGAAGAAATACCTCTGGAAAGACAGCGGGACCTTGAGCAAAGCTATGACAGCATCACAGAGACAACCTGTATGCTGCAAAACAACAACACCTTTTCATTATTGACATTATGAGCAATTTGTTGCTGCTCATTTTCAAGTTTTTGTCATTTTGCTTTATTTAACCAGGTAAAAGTCTTGCTGAGATTAAAATACAACATTAACAGGCCTGCATGGACAACATGCAGTTATATACAGGTAGGAGTTTCCAAAACTATCAATAATTAAGTAAAAATTTAATTAAAAGTAAACACCAAAGAGAACAAGTATAAGTGTAGCAGCAGAATAAGATTAAAGAGGTAGGCAATACACAGACTATGGTTAATATCTCATACAACTGCACTTGAAAACATCTGAACTATCCCTTTAATTCAACAAATACACTACATATAATAGGGATGGGACAATAATCGAGTTTATCATGGATCGCGATAAAAAAAGTTGATCGTGGTGAATTTTCATTATCGGAATAATCATGAACATCCTCAATTTGACTGCAGTTTACTACAAAGTTGTAATGTTTTGAGAAAAAAGTTGTAATGTTTCTGAGAAAAAAAGTCGTAATGTTTTTGAGAAAAATGTAGTAATGTTTTGAGAAAAAAGTCGTAATGTTTTTGAGAAAAAAAAGCATGTTTTTGAGAAAAAAGTCGTAATGTTTTTGAGAAAAAAAAGCATGTTTTTGAGAAAAAAGTCGTAATGTTTTGAGAAAAATGTTGCAATGTTTTGAGAAAAAAGTCATAATGTTTCTGAGAAAAAAAATCGCAATGTTTTGAGAAAAAAGTCGTAATGTTTTGAGAAAAATGTTGTAATGTTTTGAGAAAAATGTTGTAATGTTTTGAGAAAAAAGTCGCAATGTTTTGAGAAAAAAAGTCGTAATGTTTTTGAGAAAAAAGTCGTAATGTTTTTGAGAAAAAAAGTCATAATGTTTTGAGAAAAATGTTGTAATGTTTTGAGAAAAAAGTCGTAATGTTTTTGAGAAAAAAGTCATAATGTTTTTGAGAAAAAAGTCATAATGTTTTTGAGAAAAAAGTCATAATGTTTTGAGAAAAAAGTCGTAACGTTTCGAGAAAAAAGTCACAACAATGCAAATGTACGGTAAAGTGATTCCAGTGTGTTTTAGTGCCGTTTTAAGAGTTTTAAGCACATTTGGTTGATTACTGGGATGATATCGTGAATTGTAATTAATCTGACCAGCATAATCGTGACAACACGAGATAAAAGCAGAGCATTTGTCTATAATTTGCAAATCTGGACACCATGCAACTAAATTGTTAGCACACGTAATATAGCGATCACAAGGTATTGTATATTGATCTTACCAGGTGTGAAACAGGAGGGTGTTTCTTGGTGAGTCCCTCCACTTCCTCCAACACACGACTGAAGACTGACATCATCCGTCGCTCATATTCGCTCTCTGTCTGCACCGCCCCCAGGGTGCCATAGTCCTGAAAACTAGATTACAGACAATCTGTTACAGACAAACGTCTGCCAGGAGAACGCCCGCAGGGGGATGTGTGTTATGGCAAAGCACTTTCAATAGAAAACACTCAAGTACATGGCACAGTGAAAAACCTTTTTATCAAATTAATAAGATGCATTTATTTTCATTACGGTGTCATCTACGTCAAATGTGCAGCTTACGAAAAGAAAAACTGCATCCATACATCATGCTGTAGTTGGTGAAAGCAGGACTGCATTGACAAACTCAATATGATGCATTTACACTAATATAATAATATAAATTAACATTTTTTCCTCACACTTTCCTGGCAGTCTACCACAGAGAATCTGCCTTTTCTCATGTCAGTGACAATCCTCTCACCCAAGTTAATTAATAAAGGGAGATGTCATTTTACTCTACAGCAGTTTTCTCAAAAAGGTTAGAAATTATACACAATGAAATCTAGACACAATTTTAAAAATGTCTCCTAAACACCCGACAAATTATTTCAAATCACATCGACTATATTTACATGCACAAAATATTATTTTTGCTCTTATTCCGAAAAAAAAGACAATATTCCTACTAAGCCGTTTACATGGCTAAAGAAAATCAATATTCCACTAATATTCCTGTTTACATGCAGCTGTCAAAATAGGATGTTTTCACAGTTTTTCACACTTGTTTTTGCACAGAAAAGGTTGGTGTTACGATGTTTGCACATATCCAAAAACCTGTTGTTATCCAAGTCTTTCATAATGTTTAAAAGTAGGTGCGTTTCTCCTTCCGACCAGAAATATGGGCTTTTATTTTGGGCATGCATCTCTACCCCAGCCTTGCAAACTGTTGGCCTCGCAAACAACCATAGCAACGCGCAGAACTGACCGTAAACTGTCCATAAACTGTTGCAAACTGCGGTAAAAACTCCAATTGAGATGTATATTCTGAATGCACTGTATACATGTCCAAGGAATTCTTCTAAAACCCCAATAATATCAGCATATCCCACATGTCTTTATCGAAAAATGCTACATTCAGAATAAGACCTAATTTGAAATATCCTGTATCCTGCAATATGATCTGTATCAATAATAGTGGAATATTAGTGTGCACGTAAACACAGTCAATGTGCTAGATTTGAGGACTACAGCAGCTCTCACCTGGCTGCCTGTGGGTCCAGTATCAGCGCTTCTATCACATGGGAGACGAGCAAACAGCTCTGTTGTTGTCTGAGCAGTTAACAGTTAAAGAGAAATGACCGACATTAAAGAAAGAAGACATTACAGCAGAGAAACCAGGGTAGCCTTAAAAGACAAAAGTGTGATGAGGATACAGCTCCACATTGCGCAGGGTGGCGTAATCTGCGTCAAACGACGACTGGTGCAAATCAGCGTAGCGAGCTGCCAGACTTCTGAACTCATCCATGCATACCTTCATCTGGGAAAAAGAAAAACACAGAGACTTGATGATGAACTACATTTTTACATCAGTGCCATTAAGTTTCTAATCTAATTTCCACATTAGGTTTAAGTCTTAATTAACACTTGTGCCTAACTTTAAAAAAAAAGTTGCTCGTTACCTTAGAGGACAAAAATGTAAAAAAAAAAAAAACTGACAGAAAATTATATATTAATATTATTTTCATTTTCTGAATTGTTTCGAATGAAAATACATTTAAAAAAATGAATTCTTTTCTGTATACTAAATGCTAGGGGGATTTTTTTTCAGTCTGGGATGTCAATGATTAGATTTTGAGGCATTTTTATTTTTCCATAATACAGCAGCAATAACCTGAGTGGAAACCAGGAAAACAGCATTAGATATATTATTATATTCTATAACTTATAACTTATATTTATAACTGTAGTTATAAAAACTACAGTTTTGAAGCCAGGGCTCTGGATTGAAAGCCTGATATAATAGAATGCATGATTGTATGCTGTAATGGCCGTGAGGTCAAAAATTGTGTTTTTAAAAGGGTTTCAATGGAGACATTTGAGTGTCTGTATTTTGGCTACACAGTTTATTATAGACTTATTATAGGAGAACTTCAAAAAATTCTAAATAAACCTCACAAAATGTATGCCAGATGCATTCACACAGCCACAATTATCTAAAGATTTAAAGTTTAAAAGTCATAAATGTCCCTAGTAATGCACAAGGGCTAATAATGTGTCAAAACTTCCCCTACAATTATGTAGGGTTTTTTTTTTCTTTTTATGATTTTTTGGCAATAATTAGTTATATCTGCAGCTGGAGTGTAAGACAAAAAAAAGAAAAGAATAATATGGAAGAAAATAATAATATGAAGAAAAAGAAAAGAATATGTCAAACAGAAGGAATGTTGAAAAGAAAAACGTGATTCTGGTAAATGTATGGTGTATGCTGCTTCTGTGTTGTTCAAATAAAAAAGAAGTTAAATAAAAAAATTAAAAAAACTTCCCCTACACCTTTACAAATTGATGCCATCTAGCAATTTGGTGAGTATGTGGCGTGCTACGGCATGTTACAACATGTAGCCTTGGGGAAAAAAAGGACCCATTCCGTGCAGGCGGAGGCCGACTGTAACGACCGTATGATAATGGTGTTACCTGCATGGCGATGCGGCCGCACCGCTGCAGGTCGTTCCCTGAGGTGAGGGCGATGGTGGTGGCGATGGCGGGAGGAGGGCTGGTTTTCAAGCTGTTGCAGGTACAGATGAGCTGCGACAGGGCCTGCAGGGTGTCGATCCGCAGCTTGATGAACTCACACTGGAATGTGAGCGGGCTGAGAGGAGTGCTGGCGGCCTGGAGGGAGGGATTAATCAGATAACGGCACATAAACACCACCGCTGAACAACGACACAGGTCTGTTTGAGTTGACCTAACAAGATACAGTCAGGTATTAGAGGAGTTAATCCATTAACAATTTGAGATGCAGTGAAATCAGCTTCAATAGCAAGACTCTCCAGACTGAGAATTATCAGCTTTACTGTTGGTAACAGTGCCAGTAACTGTGCTGTTGTTCAATGATCTTTCAGAGTCACCAAAAGCTTAAAAAGTACATCTTACTAGCTGGTCTTACAGCTGCAGAAAAGATGACTGTGGTACAATGGAAGCCTCATCAGTCTCTTACTAGACACTGGGTCCTCACATTTCTGGATGTTGTTTATCTGGAGCTGTCAGCTGATCGAATTAATGGGGCTAATGAACTTAGCGTAAATAACTGGCGCTCTGCAGCTGATTCTCTGAGAAGTCTTGTGGTTTGATTCCTCTCTGTGTGTGTGTGTGTGTGTGTGTGGTGTGTGTGTGTGTGTGTGTGTGTGTGTGTGTGTGTGTGTGTGCGTCAATGTGTACAGGGAAGGGGTGATTCTTGGGTTTTATTTTATTTTTTATTTACTTTTTATTTTTTTTAATATTTCTTTTATTTACTTTTTTTCTTCTTTCTCAATTTTGCATATTTTGTGTTATTTTGTATTTTTTCTTGCTATTGTTACGATGTTCAAAATGTTCAGAATAAAACAAAATTGATCACAAAAAAGCATTAGTAGCTTTAAAGGGATATTTCGGATATTCTGAAGTTGTATGAGGTACTTGTCCATAGTCAGTGTATTACCTACAGTCGATGGCGGTCGACACGCCCACAATTTGGAGGAGCAGACAGGAGGACAGACACCAAAGCTCAGCAATGTACTACTGTGGATGGGGTCACACAGCAAAACATATTTTAGCCACCTAAAAAATCAATATGTTTAAGTGTATGCTATATTTAGAATATTTTCACTGTTTTACCTTGCTGTCAGACGGCCCTTTACGACGGGGAAATGAGGCCATTACATCGTTCTCTTCAAAGCCACCAGACTCCTTTTGCCAAAAACAGTAATTTTACCTCGCAGAACACAGGAGTTACTGGTCTACCGCTGTTTTTCTCAAAGGAGTCTGGTGGCTTCAGTTCCCCGTCATAAAGGGCTGTTTAACAGCAAGTTAAAAACAGTGAAAATATTCTAAATATAGCATACACTTAAACTGATATTGATTTTTTTAGGTGGCTAAAATATGTTTAGCTGTGTAGCCACGTCTACAGCAGTACATTGCTTAGCTTCCGTGTCGGGACTCTTGTCTGCTTCTCCAAACTGGGGACGTTCCGACTGCCATCTACTGTAGGTAATACACTGACTAAGGATAAGTACCTCATACAACTTAAAAAATTCCGAAATATCCCTTTAAGCGTCCGTCATTGGTGAAGTAAGAGGAGGAAATGTACAAAATGTTTTTTGACGAGCAGATGTCTGAAAGATAACTGACTGTGAGGGAAGCGATGCCCTTCTGGTAGGAGCGCAGGGCCTCGGCGATGGCGGTCATGGCTCCGCTGTAGTCTCCGTCCTCCACGTGGCTCAGACACTGCTCCGCCTGGGAAAACTCCTTCAGGCTGTTCAGCCAGAAGTAGAAGTGCTCTGAAGCGACGCGGGTCCGCAGACTCTGGTACAGCTCGCTGGAGAACTCGTGGCACCCCTGCAGGTTTAATGAGAATATTTCATCATGTTTCCGCTGCAGGGTTTGACAGTATTACGTCTGTGGCTTCTCCAGCTCTCGTGACACCTTTTAATCAAAATGAAATAGATGCTTCTGCCTCGGAAAGACCTTAACCAGCTGCACAAAAAGCCATTTTATAGCAGGTCTGGTTACGTAGGAGCAGAAGACATTACCATGCGCGAGGCTTGTCGTGCGATGCGGTACACCGTCCAGCCGTTAGCAACGTTCTCCAGCTGCTGTTTGATGACGGTCTTCACTTCGGCTGACAGGGACGACTGGCTAGCAACAAAAATCACTGTTGCCAAGGAAACCTGCAGCAATCACAGTGGGAGAGATGAGTGTTGAAATCCAAAATCAGAGATGTACAAGAGCAATAAGCAAAGCATAAAAACATTTTAAAGGCTGGATGCAATGGCAGCTATTCTAATATAGGTGTGGGTTAGCAGTAGGCTATAATAATTTTTTTTAATTAAATAATTGATACGAGTGTCAAATACATGGCATTCCTGGAATTTAAGCCCATGTTGTGTAGAAAGATGATTCACCACATTGCTGGTGTTTCAGCTCTTATTTGTAATTATCATTTTACAAACATTACAGCATTTTCTTCATGACATGACGCCACACTTTCGAACATTTCTTCTTTTTTCCGCCATGACACCTGCTTGTTGCAAGTTTCCAGCAGCGCAGACGCACAAGTTTTGACGTCATTGTTTTTGCAATGCGCAGCTGTCAGAAAAGCACGCCGGCATCGATGAAAGGAATGAATAATCTCGATTCCGCAGCTGACGTCTGACTCACCAGAAGCTCTTGCTGCTTGTCAGTGGAGGAGTGACTGGCCACTCGGTAGAGGTCCACCAGATCTCCCAGCATGCCGTCGCCCAACACCGGCAGGTGGGTGGCGATGGCTGCCAGGGCGTGGCACATGAGAACGCGAGAGGAGTCGCAGGATAAGTGGAGCTGACCGAGCAGGAATTCCACCGCCGATTGGCTGAGATGAGCTCGACTTTTCAGCAGTTTGACCAATGAGGTGAGAGCCGTCTAAAAATGACACAAAAAGGGAAGTGGAAGGATGGATATTACTGAGTCATAACGTAGATTAGAGTTGGTCGATGGTTCCTGATAATCAATCATCATTACACACACGTCCAGTATTTCCAGTATAGTGCTGGTATCAGTGTTGTAACTATTTAGTTTTGCTGAGCAAAATAGTTTTGCCCTCCTTAGTTGCAATCATTTGTCCAACAGATATTAAAGATGGATGCATGTATCATTGCTTTGGTATCAAATAACACAAATGTAAACAGAGTTTGGGATGTTTTTGTGTCTTAAAAGTCATAATAATGTATCAGAAATGCCGTTACATTCCCGTGTTAATGGAGAACATTCGGCACGGCACTTTCCCCCCCCGACTTTATCAGTGTTCCTACAGATTTAGGCAAGTTAGATTTAAGACTTTTTTTAATGCCACTCAGAATGAAATTTAGGACCAAAAACTGAAGAAAGTTGACATTAATTACTTAGGGTTTAATGTTTATTGTAACATAAAACATAACTTTTTTGGTCCAGTGAAAAACATGTGGGCAATTAAAGAGTCTAGGTAAATAGTGATAATAATATTATAGTAATAGTACTCCTGTTCTGTGATGTTAATGCAAGAGGCATTCAGCAAATTATTTTTATTTTTGAAAATATTATGTTATTTTGAGATTTTACGATACAAAGTCAGAAAGAAACGATTGATAAATCCTACTGTCCCATGTCTTAGCTTTTTTAAGACATGGTAAGAGATTGATTTAAGACATTTTCATACCAACTAAGTCCTTATTTTTAACTTTTTAAGGATCCACAAGAACCCTGTTTATTGACTGCGGCTGGATAGAATCTGAAATGTGATTCTATTTTTGAGTTTTCCTACATATTTTTCTACAAAGAAGGCCAAACTTCTAATAAATGTTAAATGTTTTCTAAACACAAGCAGTCACACACCAACTTTAAACTTTAAATGAAATCCAATAAAATCGGAAAAGATTTAAATCTGATCAAAGTAAACAAAATCTGACCAGTCCTTTGACAGTTTTCTGCACTGTGTGACACGAACACATTTGGTTTGGTAGAATGAGGTTCCTCTGCCTTGCGGTTCTAAAGTTGTCTTACTTTGAGTGTGGCCTGAGCGCTGGAGCTGCTGTCCTGACTGCAAAGCATCAGAAGGGACTCCACTCCCAAAACCGTGTCCTGCTCCAACTGCACTATATCTGAGGAGGAGAAACGGCAACACTTAAAGCCTCGGCGTGCGCACGAGATCGAACGCCGGTGTGGTGAATGTGAGATTAATGCATCGATGACCAATTGGCATCAGAAGAATCTCTCTAACCCAGGGCGTTACTTGCTGTAACTAACCTTTTTCTGGACAGGAAATGGCGATGTTTGCGAGCACTACGACCCCGTGAGCGGCCACTGCCAGGTTGCTATGGTAACAGCATTCTTGTGCCAGTTTAACCAGGTCAGTGAGCCGGGGGGGAACCGAAGAGCCACCTGAGAAGAATGTTTGAGAGGAATACACATCAGTCCAGAGTCGTTCACTTCTTCACTGTAGAAATAACAAATTCTTACACACTTTATAAGAGATTCTGTTGTATTTTAAAGTGAACACAACCTGTCATATTATTAAAGTACTGCTTGATTGCAATTGTTCCAGAGAGGGTGGAGAGGACCGCCAGCATCCCCAGCTTCAGACTGTTGTAAGGGCTGGACAGGGCACATTCACACAGCGTCTGCAGAAATCAAACACAATACATGACCTACACATTTTAAGTACAAAGTCCGTGTAATGTCCGATTGAGCCGGTCGCCGTCCGGAGAATTCACAGGGAGCGAGTGGGCGATGACGTTTCTATCATGCGGCTGGCGCAAAACCGGAAGAAAACAAACATCCGAGGGAGAAGAAGAGTCATTTGCACGAAGACGCCAACAAAAATGTCGAACTGAAGAGACAATGAGATTCGAGAACTTCTGTCGGTAAGGGCCGACGTCAAAATCATGAGACAAATTTAAGGAACGTCAAGAGACGTGGTTGTTTATGACCAAATTACAAACTGGCTACATGACCGGCGGTGTAATCCAAAACCAAACAGAGTGTTTCGAGTAAGTGAGAACGCGTCTGACACGGACAATCTCCTGTTGTGTGCCCATGTGAGAAAACAGTGCAGCTGTAACTCTACCTGAGTGTTTTCTCTGATCCAGAGGTGAGGAGCCTTTTTAGCCAGGAGCTTCAGGTCATTAATTGCGAGTCTCTTCACGGCTTTTCTTGGGTCATCTTTCAGGTATTGGAGGAGGAGCTGCAACTGTACAGATAAGGAATCAAATAAAAAGTCCATCATTAAGATTTTTTTTTAAAAGATACAGGGAGTGTACATCTTAATAGCAACAGAGCTACGTCATTAACAGCCAACATGGTACTTTTAAGGGTAGTAGGGGACTGATCGAATTATGTCGGTACTACCGAGTACCAATTAGATATCTTTATTGTCCACTCATGTGGAGATTTTTGCTTCGACGTGTGAATACCAACGTTAGTATCCATGATAAATAAAGGATTTTTACTTGCAACAGAGTGCCTCGGACCTTCCTTTTTCACTGCCATCTCACACCATGGACTTCCTTTTCACATAAGCCGGACAGTCAGCCTTTTAGTTCTCGTTTAAGTGTTTGCCCTGTCCTTGAGGAGCACATGTTGTCCACTACCAACACACTGTTTTTTGACCCCGTGCAGCACTCCCATTTTTTCTAAACAATGAGGTGGAGCTCTGGTACCTACCTGCTTTGGGATGTCGATGAGGGAGGAGGCAGCCAGCTGGGTGAAGGTGTGCAGGGTGACGATGACCATGGGGGTGGAGGGGTAAGAGTTGACCAGCTGCTGCAGAAGCTCTCTGCTGCTGGAGGCCAAGCTGGCATCGTGATGCATGTGCTGCAGCATGGGGATCAACTTCAGCTTCAGCTCCACTGGAGTGTCCAAACCTGAAGTTCAAGAGGAACGATAACTCTACACACACACACACACACCTTTCTGCTCATCACTGATGAGTGATGTTCTGTCAAATACTTATTCACAGTATATCTCTCAGCGCTGGCTACAGATCATGCGTAATATCACTTTTCTTTTTTAGTTTACTTATTTATTGTATGTATGTATGCATGCATGCATGCATGCATGCATGCATGCATGTATGTATGTATGTATGTATGCATGTATGTATGCATGCATGCATGCATGTATGCATGCATGTATGCATGTATGTATGTATGTATGCATGCATGTGCATATATGGATAAATGTTGATTTTTGATTTATTTTTTACTTTTTATTAGTAGTATTATTATTAATCTTTTCTCCTTTTTTCTGTTTGTATCACTGGGTGTATAAAATACAATAATAATAATAATAATCACAAATACATGTTAACATATTGGACAATTTGTGATTTATGAATTAATTGCAATAAATAAAAGCATAAACAAAAATACTATTAAAAATACTGTTTGAAGAAAATATTAATAACACTGGAAGGGTTTTGCTTATTTAAGTGATAGATAACATTTCTCTCCCACATCAATAATTTTGGTACAGTCCCTATAAATATCTTTACTCCTCTAAGTTTAATGTGTCATCATGTGTTGCGTCTAAAAGGGAATGACTACCTTTTTCACCACCTCCTCCTCCTCCTGCTTCTTCTCATAGTGGGAAAAGTCATCAAAGATGGAGGTGGTGCGTTTGTACTGGGCGATAATCTTGAGCACCTGCATGGCCTTCTCCAGAGGAACCTCTTGAGTGTCACGTGAGTTGGTGACCGGCTTGTTGTCATTGTTCTCCAGGCGGATGTGGCGCAGCTGGCTATTAGGCACGTCCTTAACAAACAACCAGTTCACGTCAAACTTGCCCTTCCACTTGTCCTGCGCCCAAACGCCGGCGCTGGTGCCGTAGTCCACGGGCGAGCGCATTTCCGCCACGCCGCAGAAATGGCCGCTGCCGTTGACGCTGAACAACAAGTAGACGGGACCTTTAGCGTTCATCGCCCTGAAGGCGGAGTCCAAACGTTTGTTGCCGTGCTCCGTGCTGCACCAGATGGAGTACTTGATGGAGCGGTGGATGTCGTCCTCGGAGTAGCTCTTGATGATGAACACGCGTCCGTTTTTCAGGTTCCAGTCGAACTCCTTGGGGTTGTAGCTGTGGGCCGCCCGCAGCTTCTCCAGCACGGGGTGGGACTCTGATCCCGGCTCCGGAGGCACACCCCCGCCCCCGCCGTTACCGACACCGCCGCCGCCGTTAGAGGAGCCGCTGCTGTCCAAGCTTCCACCGCCGTAGCACAGGTTGCGGTTGCGCGGGGCGATCCAGCGGGTCTGGGGTGTCGGAGCGGAGTTGTGGTTCTGGTAGGACTGCGGCGGGGGAGGTGGAGGACCCTGCATGGTCATCTGCTGCACGAGGGACTGGGCGGACTGTAGGGACTGTTGGAGGGGGGGCAGGAGACTGGAAGCGTGGGAGTGAAGCTGGGGCTGGTGCTGTTGGTGGTGGTGGTGGTGATGGTGGTGGGGGGGCAATGGAGGCGCCATCTTAGTCACAGCACCTTTATTATCCCATGTATCAATGTCCATGTTGTGTTTAATGGGGGGTGGAGGCAGACCTCCAGCTATGGGGGTGCCAGGTTTGTTCTTGGTCTTTTGTTGCTGCAGCTTGGCAGGTTTACTCGCAATAGCAGCCCACGATGTCGGTTTCGGAGGGGGCATTCCAATCGGTGTGCCGCCGTTGCCCGTGGCAACAGCTGCAGCCACACTGCCACCTCCGAGAGAGCCTGCGCTCTTCACACCCGAGCCACTTCCCGTCACATCCCCACCTATTTTTAGGCCCAGCATGCCCTGCTCCAGGCTGTTCATACCAGGAGCCTTGCTCAGGGTGTCGCTATGGAAACCCGTCTGGCCATCGGGGACTAAGGTGCCTCCGAGAGAGCTGGGCGGGTAGCTGTAACTGCCGCCGTAGGCTGAGCTCTGAGTCTGCTGGCCCTGAGAACCACTGGTGCCCCAAGCGGAGAAGGCCGGGTTCTCTGGGAAAAAGTTAAACCTGTGAGGGTAGATGCTGCTGCTGAGCCCGCCCGGCTGCCCGAACACCGTGTCGTGCATGAAGTGATGGTCTCCGTTGCTGAGGGGGGCGTAAGGTGTCAGGTAGGGAATCGGCGGGTCTCCTCCTGTAGACCACGGAGCCTCACTGAGAGGGTAAGGAAAGCCAATGGAGGGGGCATAGTAGCTGGACAGGTAAGGGTCTGTCATGGATTGATAGCTGTTGTTCTACAAACACAAATGGAGGTTTTATTAGGGCAACAAGATGCAGCGATAATAGGGCTGTACCAAATAGTTCGACGCTTCATCCATAATGTTGACACTTGAATTCTAAAATCAACATTCGAATGCTGCACAATTTGTCACAATTTCGAATGTCCATTCATTCTGGTAAAGTCAGTATTTCTGCACAGTTGCAGATAAAGATTGGGCTACACTAATATTATTAGAATTATATTATTTGCAGAATTAGATTCCAGTGATGTGTTTCCGACTCGTGTGATCCAAACATTTCCAACAACTCCAGAATATTGTAAAGTCCAAAAGTCAAAATGTATTGAAAAAAAGATAGATGTAATCATTTTCAAAATTCTGTTGCACAAAATTTTTTTTATCTAACGAAATTCAGAAAGGGAATTGTACAGGTCTGCATAATTTTTTTTTGATATGTCACAACTTCAATTATATATTTTATTTATATTTTGTTTCTTGTGTATTTGAGTTGTACAAGATGGAAATGACTGAAATAAACTAAAGTAAATATTCTGCTTCATTCCATATTTGTTGCCATTTAGCCTTTTCCCTATTCCCTGATTCATTAAAGAAAATTAAATTAATTAAAAAAAGACTAATTAATTTAATCCAATGAATCACTTTATTCAAAGTGAGGATTTCTTTTAGGGTGATGATGTCAAAATATGAGCTCGAGCTTCACTCGAAAACCTCAATCGGATCTTCGAATGTAAAAACAAAATGACATTCGGTACAGCCCTATGTGATAATTCATTCAATATAAAATGATTTTAGTGTAACAAAAGACAATTGAAAGGTGTTTCCTACCTGATTAGACTGGTTGGTGAGATAAGGCTCAAAGTCATTGTCATGAACTGTATCCTTCTGGTGGAGGGAGCCATTCTGCACTGAAACTGGAAAGGCTGCAATAAAATCAAACTGTTGTCAAAGCTGCAATTTACACATATACTACCAAACAAACCTAATGATGCTAAGTCTATGATTAACATATGTACTGTACAAGCTGTAATTACAACGCCGCAGTTTCCCCATGCTGCTAAAATGTCTTCTGCAATCTGCATTAATGCTAATAACATATTTCTAACGTCCGAGCAGCACAGCAGTGTGCCCTCCATTCATTTCAAGCTGGACTGAAGTTATAGTCAGAGAATTAAAAAGGAAATTCACTGGTGTTTAGTGTTGTATAGCGATTTAAAATAGATTATCCTGTCTGCTGGATAACCTTCAGAGTAGTTGACAGTTTGAAAACCACAAGGTGTTTTCCATTGATAAGATTTGTACCTTTTGAAAATGGTGTGTGTGTATTACTGCACACAACTACAAAGCAAGCATGTGGATAAAAACATGCAATAATGCTGTGTGTAGACATTGTTGTACTTTCTCTGTTGATATTAAGTATCAGCAGGGTTGGAAATTAGCACCAGCCACCTGCTAAATGCTGGTAAAATATGCAAGTGGCTTACGATTAATCGCTAGAAGTCATTTTTCATGCAAAAATGGCAGAAAATGCTATTTTCACCCCCTCAAATATGGAAATTTCCTGCTGGGTAAAACTGCCTTTTCTTTTCACGCTCCACACGCTTGGAATCAGCTGCGAGGCAGACTGAATTTGGATTATTTACCCCCTCTTGCTATGTTTAAACATAGTTTAAGTCACAGAAGATTGTCATTGCTTTTAACTGATGCCAGTATTTGTCATCAGGATTCTTTTAGCCTCTGATTCTTGTATGTTCTTTTGCTGCATTTTGGTATCTTTTTTGTGACATTATCTGTTCCTGTTTGTATTTATGCATGAAACTTTGTGTTTTGCTGCCCATCTTGTCCAGGACTCCCTGGCAGAAGAGATATTGTATCTCAATGGGACCTTCCTGGATAAATAAAGGATAAATAAATGAATACATTTATATCATATTAAACTGAATATCTTTGGGTTTTGGACTGATATGTAAAGCCATCACCTTGGACTTTGAGAAACTGAGATATACATTTTTCATTACTCTCTGACATTTTATAGACCAAATGATTAATCGAGAGAGAAAAAAAAAACGTCAGATTAATATGATCATTAGTTGCAGCCCTACTTCACTCACCGCCAGCCTAAAAAAACAATGGTAATCTATTGAGGGGCTGGTGAAATGTGAACATTCACTAGCCATTTGCAGGTGGACAAAAAAGTTCATTTTGCACCCTGCATCTGTGTGTGTGTGTGTGTGTGTGTGTGTGTGTGTGTGTGTGTGAGAGAGAGAGAGAGAGAGAATGTGAGTATTTTAGGAGTTTAAATATTTACCTTATGAAATAAAATAGCATATTGCTTGAATTTACCTTATGAAATAAAATAGCATATTGCTTGAATATTGTATATCTTATTTTTATCATGTTCCACAGGTCAAAACATTAAAGTGGCTGGTAAAAAAAAAATAGTGGCTGGTAGATTTTGTAATCCATCAGCCTCAGTGGCAGGTGGATAACAAAAGTTAATTTCCAACCCTGGGTATCAGGTTTTATGTGCAACATCATTGGATACAGCAGGAGACATTTTTCTTCTTACCTTTGCTTGCATCTTGTCCTTTCGATGTCTTAGTGGTCACATTGAAAGGAGGAATGCATGTGAGAGGAGAAAAACAACGCTTGCATGGGTCTCCACAGTGTTATTCAGAGCATCACACATTATCCTAGCTGCACACTGACATGTTTGTACGACTCTTCTGGGACCCTCACACACACACACACACACACACACACACACACACACACACACAGTAAAAAAGCTTTTTGCCACAGTGGAAGCTGTGGTCCAGGCCTTTGATTACAGTTGTCTCGCTAACCTCCCCTCTCAGTGGGCTAACTAGCTGACTAGCTTGGGAATGGTGGCATCGTCTTCAGAGTGGGATGCACACACACAGACGCGCGCACACACACACATACACCGCACACACACACCGCACACCTCGCCTCTCTGTGGGAAATAAAGCGTTTCTCCTCGCTGCTTACCTGAGGGTCAATACTAGCGGCAGACATCATTCATCCACCAGGTGTTGTGTCTGACAACACGCACAGTAAGCTGCACACACTCCGCTGTGTTAGAGGCTAATAGCTGGAGGAGAAGCGGTAGTTTGCTAACAGTTAAACAGTTAGCAGCAGCCGTTAGCCGGTGTCTCTGCTCGGCGCGGACCGTTTGCTCGTCGTCGCCGCTGCTGGAGCTCCGCGCTGCCCTGTCGACATTAATCCAGCGGGGCTTCAATCCGCTGCGACCCCCTTCACCGTTAAATTAAAATACAACCAGCCTCGGTGGCCCTGCTCACTTGCCCCAATGGCAGCTTCATCCGGGGTCTGCGAGGCGGAAATGACGTCGGTGACGTAAACGACGCGTCCACGGCTACCTAGCAGCAGCAGATTAGTAAAAAAAAAAAACATTTTCTGTAGCCCCATATTGACTTTATTGATGTTATTGCTTATTTCTTATGTTTAGATACCTTTAAAATTAAAATTTTAAATTAATCAAGTTAATGTATTTACTTTTTCACATTTAATTCGGTTGATATGTAGGCCTACTTTTTTCTTTACAAATCTTTAATTGTAATTTTTGTGCAAAACATTTTTTTTTCCAATAAAATTCACTATTTAAAGTCCTCCTCCAGACACATTTAAAGTATGTAAAAATACTCTGCTAAGATTAATATTTTTTTAACATGGTTTTCTCACAAAAAGAAAAAGCACATCCACTAAGCCCCGCCCACCACTGTTGCCATACTTACACTATGGACTGCCCCAGAGCTGTTTGACTTGATTGGTTCCTTAGACATATGTCATAAAACCTGGCTGTCTAAATCCAGATTTTTGATATTGCAGTCTCAAGGCAGAAATTCTCAGCCATGGTGTTGACTGCTCATTTCACTCATATGTCTTGTATCAAATAAAAAAGAACACCATATAGACATGTTAACATGGTTAAAAACTTGATTGTCACCAGAGGGGGTCTTTAAAAGATGTAGAAGAATGTCCATGACCTGCTGAATGTCTGTCTGTTCAATAAAGAGACAACAAAAAAAAGCAGCAGCAGATTGGTATGATCCATTGTGCACTTACATTCAATTTACTGATTTAAAAAAACACAGTTTTTTGCCTGTATAACTGTGGCAGTGCAATGTTTTTGCTCCTTAGGTTACAATAATATAAACAGTTGCTTATATACAAATCCTTATATACATATAAACCTACAGAGACTTTGGTTTAGTGGGAGTGAGGGTAGTGCAAAAGGTAGTGGTGGTAATGTGCAAAAGAAGGACAAATGATCAGAAGTAGAGAAAAAAAAAGTCTCATACATGTTTAATATTAAAGAACAATATGTGCAACACCACAACACAAGATGTTTTGTGAGTGTGATCTATTTCACTGAATTATATCATACACTACATAAGTTGAGACTTTTTGTAACTGAAATGACACATTATTAATAATTTATACATATTACAAAACATCAAAAAGTAACTGCTACTTATTTACATTTTTCGAATCACACTTTTGTACTTGAGTGCTTCATTTCTAGTGATTTCTATTTCTTTCTCTCTCTCACACACACACACACGCATACGCACACACAGAGGTAGATTTAAGATTTACAGCATTTGAGACCTGAGAAAAAAAACACATCACTAATAAGCCGGCACATTTTATATGGTGAAATTCTCGTCTTGCCTCCGGACAGTGTGCACAGTTTGTGAGGTTCCACATCTATAACAGCTGTTTTTATTGACAGCCAGGCCAAAACAATGACGATGACGGTCTTCAAAGTCGTCTCCCCTTCTGCTCGGTTCTTTCTCGGCTTTCCTCAACCACTTTATTTGTGTGGTTATTTATAATCTAAGCAAAACATACAGAGAAATACATTGTGTATGAGATGTTGAACAAATAAGATGGACTGATAGATAGAATGAGTGGAAAATAAGTGGTAATGGCAATCATAAACCTACCCGCAGGTCTTCACACTAGAAGAACAACTGAGAGGGTTTGGATGGATGATGGAATTCACCAATGAAATTAACTGAAATAAGAAAGAACAACGTAAATAAATGATACAAAGCAAATCAACCTCAGTGTAAAAAAAAATGGCAAATGTTGTAGAAAGCATTTTCTTTATACTGTATGGGGATAAAATACTTAAAAAGGTCTTTAAAAATGAATAATTTATGTAAAAATGAATTATATTTCCACCCAAAATGATTTGATTGATCAGGAGAATACTTACAGCTGTCTTCCTCATCTGAGAAAGTGCTGACGACGTAGCAGGCATAAACAAATCCTGGGAGCTACAGGAATTAATACAAACATATAAAAGTGAATCAAATAAAAGTGTGTTTTTTAATTCTCCTCAATTTTCTTTCTTTTATGTTTTAAGCATACTTTAGAAACATTCTCTTGATGGTGATAACATTTATAAGACATTTTGACACTTGTCTTCAGGTCTACAGTCTCATATATGCAGGGAGAGAAAACTCATACCAACATGTGCCGAAATGGAAAGTACGTTAATAAAAGAACATAATGATTTGTTGCTTTACTAAGCCAGTGACAGTCTGTGTAGTTATCTACAGTAAAGTCACAACATCAGGTTGATCCCACAGGAAGTTTGTGCTAACTTGTACAAAAAAACATCATGTTTTTCTTCTGATTTGTATGAAAAGAAGTTGATGATGGGAACTCAATCAGGGAGTTTCTTACAGTAACATAAACAAATGGTAACTAGAATAATTGACCCTCATTTTTTTTTAAATTTACAGTTTACTTGCTTTACGTAGGCTATGTATATCTTGCATTTTTACTGATGCTTTCGTTATTTTTTTACTGATAATTTTTTGCTGCTGTAACATTGCAAATTCCCCCGCTGTGGGACGAATAAAGGATTATCTTATCTTAATGTATAAAAACTGAGAAAAACAGCATGGTAGCATCTTTGTATTGATTAGACAGAAATACAAATTCATTCTGATGTTGCAAAAACATTGGGCAGTCACCTTATGTAATGTAAGAAACAAGAGTTTGCTGCTTTCTTCATACATCCCACAAGATTTTTTTTTAGATTTTTAGATTGTTGTTTAGATATATATAATTATATGATCAATTCCACATATAGTTTTTAAGCTTATAGCTTTCGAGTGTTTTTTGTTTTTTGATTAACAGAGCTTTTCCTGCAGTATCTGTTGATCTGGGTGGCACGATGCTGCATACAACTGCCCTTTGGGGATAAATTAAGTTGTATTGAATTGAGAAAATACTGATTATACAAACAGTAGCCTACAGAAAGAGGCAAAGCCAATATGCATATTTCTAATGACATTATATGAAGCTTTGATCTGTCAGAAACTAGAAGATCTCAATTAAACACCCGATAAGAGAAACTAGAGGCTGAGAAGCTCAGCACCACACTAACTACCATGAGACATTGGTGTGATATCGTGGTGCCATTTTTAAATGTTCCAGGCCTGTTTTCCAAATTAGAGTGGCTGTTGCTAGGCAACAGTCCATTTCTGTGTGTGCAGATGCATATTTATTGATATTAAAACAATATTAAATGTTAAATATGCTTTTCAATAGAAGTTTTAAAAGCATCATCAAGTAAACCTGTTGACATTTTCACTTGTTTAATGTTACTTAAAGGGATAGTTCACCCCTAAAATTATCATTTGTACATCAATTACTCACCCTGTGTTACCTTCAATTCATTTTCTCACATGCTTCCACGGTGAACGAAGAATCCAAAAACGTAGAACATTCTTGACGTCTGGAAGTAATAGGGGGTCAACAGCAAAACTATATCAAAACATCCGTTTACAAACTCTCACACAACTCGTGCAGTATAATACAAGTCTCATTTAATGAAAATGCATGTTTGGGAAGTACTGAGCATACGACTGGATAAATGAGACTTGGATTACGAGCTGTGTGAGAGTAAACAGATGTTTTTATATTGTTTTGCTGTTGTTAAACGCAGACCCCTATTACTTCAATTCACCAGGAATTTACGCATGGTAGCCCGGCATCACCAGACTAATTTGCAAATGCGAAATTAGTCTGGGACCTCTCAGTTCATTTTCGATTTCCAAGACCAAAATACCTCTGGATGAAATTGGATAGACCTACAACCAATCAGAGCAACGAAACGTGACCGACAACCAATCAGAGCAACGCGCTGAGAGACACATGCAGCTTGACGCTTGGTCTGTTTGGAAACAGGAAAAAAATGGCGGCCTGGTCACAAACGTTCTAACTTTGCAGCTAAACAGAACACTAAAATGTGTTTCTGAAAACATTTTAGGCGAGAAATGTGCAATACAGTAACAGAATCTTGATTCATATTTGATCAGCCTAGTTTGACCGTTTGATGTGAATTTCTGCTGAAAGTCGCCAGGTAACATGGTAGTTCTTTTTTCAGAACACCAACATGCGGTCGGCACAAACTCTCATTTTACAGATTTATTGAAAGAGAACACTAAAATATGTTTCTGAAAACATTTTAGGCAAGAAATAGGCAATGCAGTAACAAAATCTTGATTAATATTTGATCACCTAGTTTCATAGTTTGGTGTGAGTTTCCTGAGCATTGTGTGAATCGGCACTGG
>JAOVVB010034644.1:0-15417 GCA_028570985.1 Heterobranchus longifilis
ATGTTAGACTGCGGAGGGCAAAATCTGTGAAAACATTCCTACAGGAAAGACAAATAATGTCAATGGCATGGCCTGCAAATAGTCCGGACCTTAATCCAATTGGAAATCTGTGGTGGAAATAAAAGAAAATGGTCCATGACAAGGCTCCAACCTGCAAAGCTGATCTGGCAACTGCAATAAGACAAAGCTGAAGATAGATTGATGAAGTATACTGTTTGTCATTAGTTAAATCCATTGTGGCATTTATGTGCTTGTTTTTTTTCTACACAATTAAACATTTGAATGAACTTCTGAAAGGGTTATTCCATACTTTTTGCCAGGGGTTGTAGAAAGTAATAAAAACAATCAGGAAAGTCTATGGAATTAACTGTCAAAACTTTTGACTAGTAGTGTATGTTGTATTTTGAGAACCTTAACTATAATGTGCATTAAATAGTAGGTGTAAAATTGTCAACACAAAGAAACGTATGGCTCTATTTTAACATCCTTGATGTTTTCATCAGTGTGCGATGCAATACATACAAACACGACATTGCTACCAAGAGTGACAAGGTGATGAAATTAATGAAATTCTTGAATGTGAGTGGAATAAATTTAAGGGCAGAAAGTTGCTCGATGTCCAACTGCAAGAAGAATAAACCAAAGCAATCTTTCTGTCATTTTAACTAATGTTACAACTGATCACAACTTATCCGATATTACTGAGGACAGCGCGGTGACAGCACTATAACTTAGCAGGTAACACTTAGCAAACAAAAATTGATTGTTTACTACATTTAACATTATTGTAAAAGGTTTGGTGCCAGTGGCTTAAACTGGGACCACCAGGTAACCTTGAATATTGTTTGAATGTAGCTTTAGCTTATAGCTACCGATAGCTTACCGATAGAACCTTATACAATTAGTGGTTCACGAGTTACAGTAGCTGTCTTTACTTTTTCTCCAATTATACCCTAAGCGGGTGGGCTGGGGATGATTAAGGTTCTACTGAGAAATTAATTGTGAACTATGAATGTGAACCACTTAAAATTGTGGTAAATGGTTTTTTATGATGTAAAACTGCTTTGAGTAATGCAGAATGTAATTTACTTTTTATTAAAATGGATCTTTCAAAATTGCTATTCAAAAAGTACCAGTATCTGTGTCTAGGTATTGGTAAAGTTAGTGGCATTGAAAATTCTTAAATTTACCCAGCTTTAATAACTGCAGTAGGCCTGCACACTCTATAGTTGAGACCAATTATGCATTGAAGTGCAGCTGTGGTTGAGAAAGTGTCAGGGCCAGAATTCACACATCATGCTGACTGTGATACCATTTCTACATTTTTCCAAATTTTAACATCTGTAGATGGATTGTATATTTTAAAACAAATTAATAAAAAAAAATCCAGTTTAGGCCATGCCCAATTTTAAATGGTTTCTGATTTACATAAACGGGTATTTCAAGCACAAAATGATTACAATATGCTGATATAGACACTGTACCTATAGTATTCATTAAAGGTCACGTATTACATGAAATTCACTTTTTTGATAATTTTTTTATCTTCACATAGGTCTCCATTTTGTGTGTGTACACACACCAAATATGAGAGAAAATATCACCCTGGTGGACAGCTCCTCTCAGAATAACCTTTTACATTGCTTCGCTTTGCAACATTTCAATTTCTGACTCTGTGAAGAGCAGCATGTTACAGCTAAAAGCAAAGCAGGATCAATACCCTGTTGTTGGCTGTACAAAAGAAACTAAATTCTCTTTTTACCTCATTCCCCTGGGGAAACGATGACACAGTGGATTTCACTTATTTACTCTGGAAATATTACCTACGTTAGGTGTTGCATATGTGTAATCAGCGTTTTGCATTGGATTGCTTTCTCAAAGAGGGACAGATCAGTCCTGGGTCCCCTTCAAAACTAAGGTCCTCAAAAGTGGATCAATTCTGACCGTCTGTAACCTAACTTTGGATGCTGTAAGTGTTGCTATTTTAAAGTTATTTTCCTGCTTATTACCCTGTTAAACTTGGACGTAATTTGAGGCTAATGTGGTTAACAGTAGCTTGTATAACTTTGGGTTATACAAAAACTTTGGGTAATTTCGTAAAATAGTCCGTCAACTTTATCAAAGTATCAGGTTTGATAGGGGTAACTACGGATACTACTGAAAACAGGCGAAGAAAAAATAGGGGTTCCAACAGCACTTGATCCATGTACAGTATGTAAATATCTGATGACAACCTCAGTGGTAACTTCTTTAGTGATATAAAAGTTAAAACATGACTGATATTCAAATTTACCCAGTTTAACTTGGAAAAATTAAAAAAAGAGAGGTACCACTTTAAAAGGTCTAGTAATGGCATAAGATACTCTACATTAATCTTATCAAGTGAAAATCCTATGCATTTGTCACTAAATACCAAGTGTTTAAGTAATCGCCAATCAAAGTTATTCATGTTTTTTTCCCTTCATGAAATCACTCTTAAGTATTTGCTTATTTGAATATATATATTTTTATTGTGCAGAAAGTATATTTATTTTTATTTACTGTATAATAAATAGTAGATCTTTAAACAAACATACACTGGCAATAAAAAAAGGCAGAACACTGATTGGACACTCTGATTTCATTGGACCATGTTTTGCTTTGATTACAGCTGTGGTATTTTTTTTTGATAAGCTTATGCAATGTCACAACATTTATTTTTATTTGGAATCACATAAATTTCTCTCTAAGATCTTGTATTGATGACGATAGATTCAGAATACTGCCTTCTCCAGCACCTTCCAATAATTCTCAATGGGGTTAAGGTCTGGACTCTAGGGTGGCCAATCCATTTGAGAAAATTATGTCTTATGATCCCCGAACTGCTCTTTCACAATGAATCCTGGCATCGACATCTTGGAATATGCCCATGCTATTAGGGAAGAAAAAAGCAATTGATAAGTTAGTTAATAGTGAATTAGAATATTCAGGTAGGCAACTGACCTCATTTTTGCACGATAGGCACTAGGCATTGATGAGTGCATCACTTCATCTGCCCCCCTTTTACCATGATGCATCCATCACTTTTGTACAGGGTAAATCAGGGCTCATCAGACCACATTACCTTTTTCTCCATAATCCATTCTTCATACTCTCTGGCAAATTGAAGCCTTTGTACACTCTTACAAATAAAGAAAAGAAAAATCGCTGGAGGAGAAACTGTGTCCAAACTTTTGACTGGTAACATGTACAAACACACACACATAGTATAAGTTTATTAGAATGACTAGCTGTCATTCTAATAAAAATGATACTGCCACTTTTTAACACCTCACAATAGAGCCCACAAGGATTCTTGCTAAAATGTGGATCACAGTTCTTAACCATGGTAATTGACATCACGATTCTGTCAAACAATTCTTAATTTTTGCATTCTCAATGCTCTACAATGTTTTTTTTTTTTTTCTTATTACGGAACTCTTAAAGTGAATAACATAAACAAACATGCGGCACAGCATGGCTTACTCCAAAAAAAGGTATGAAACTTTTGAAAACTTTGAAAAGTTTCAAGATGTATGGACAGATCATTGTATGTTTATTCTTCCTGTGGGAAGTATAAAACTAGTTTGTCTCATATGTCTTATATGTCTTATATGTCCCATATAAAACATGGGCCGTTATAGCAAACATATCCACAGTGGTCCGAGGTGAGGGCATGTGAAATACATGAACTGAGAGTGTTATGCACTGTTATGCGCTAAAATCAAAATGTTGAGTAAAGTGATGTTATGAACAGAATATTACATGTGCTGGATGTAATATTCTACTTTTAACAGGAAGTGTATTTGGCTAATGAGGAAAGAAGATCAACTCTGCGTAAACAAGGCATAAGATAATTCTTAGGCAGAGAATTCTGCCGTACAAACAGATAAGCAGTCATGTACGAGGACGTCAACTTGAAATAACATTGTCATGGATTATATAAGCTGATCATCTTATTTTTAGCTTTAACCTTTTAACTATTTCTAAAAACCCTTTACTCGTCAATGAAGGGTACTAATGCTAGTGTGAAATAAATCATCTGCACTCTTTTAAAAACAAACAAAAAAAACTAAGATCAAATTTGTTTGAAGACAGGAGGTAAAATCCTAAAGAGACATACGTAAAAAGAAAAGAATAAAATACAGACTGTGTGCCTGAAACAGCTTCTTTTTTTTAATAAGAGCATAAATGGAAACAAACACTCCCAACAAGTCCTCAAACCATCCATATTCTGAATTCCCACCCCGCCCTACATGGGAGTTAGAATGGATCAGTCACAGCAAAAGTCTTTGTGATCTCCAAGCAACACATTGGGTAAGTGGGCCAGAGATGTGAGTCCCAACTGACCTGTCATGTGCAATTTTTTGAGACCCTTCCTGAAGGTTTCTGCAGCCGGGGAACAGAGGCCTGCCTTGTGTTAGACAGTCCAGAGTACAAGCGGAGTGACCCAGATAGTGCCGTGTACCTGTGGAGAGTGTCCTTCACCACAGGTGGTTCAACTTGTCTCACTGAAATAGTATCTCTTGTGGATCAATAAGGTTTCAGATGATCATAGCGAATGACTTTTGGCCGATCCTGAGGATGGCTAAGATCAAACATGTTGTATAGTATATGAGCCCTTTTTCATCTAATGAGACGATTTTGTAAGGGCCAGTCGAGTTTGGGTCAAGTTTCTTTTAGTAGTGTAGTGGCATCATTTATCCACACCAGGTCTCCACGTTTATAAGGTTCAAAGCATACCTTTTGGTTAAAGTAG
This sequence comes from Heterobranchus longifilis, assembly GCA_028570985.1. Lineage (NCBI taxonomy): Eukaryota > Metazoa > Chordata > Actinopteri > Siluriformes > Clariidae > Heterobranchus > Heterobranchus longifilis. The sequence continues at coordinate 4,778 of JAOVVB010034644.1, forward strand.
GACTTGTCTCTGTTCTTTGCAATGAGAGTAAATGGCCTGAAAAGCCGCATCAAGCCATTTTACTAGTTCTTAGCCATAATTTTATGGAGTACCTGACATTCCCAGTGATGAAAGATTCCAACTAGCAGGTAAACGAGGCTCTCTACCTTAAGCCAAAAAATAAGGTGAATAACTAGTACGTGTGTGGTGCAGAGTTAAATGATTACTGAGTTAAACTACTGATGACAAATAGTGATCCCAGTCACCACCATTCCAATGAATGAATTGTGCCTATTGTTCTTTAAGAGTCCTGTTAAACCTCTCAACCATTCCGTATCAGAAAATGCTACTATCACGCCCACTGATCTGACTAAGCAAAAGCATTGATATATTTAGTAAAATTATCTTGTACTACAAGAACATTTCTATGTCCAAAGAAGGAGAAAGAAAGAAGGAGATCAGTAATGTTTGTGCACACAAACTGAAATGGCCTTTCTGCCTGTATGGATTTCAAGAGAGCTCTGTGTCATGGCACAGGTTTCCTGTATGCCTGTCAAGTGGTACAATCAATATCAGACCTCATATGTGGCTAATAACACAGTTAAAGCATTTTTAAAAGTACACTGTAATGGCCAGAACTAGGATTATCATGATGAAAATTCATAGTCTGGTTGACAGGTGCCAATGGGATTAACACTTGTTAGACAACTGAGTTGCCTGGTGACCTATACACTTTTCTCCAGAGCTGGTCATTACACTTTACAAGTTCAGGGACTGGCCACCAAAGCTTCCTTACACTCTCGGAAATAAAGGTACAGTTTTGTACCAATGACGGTACAAACCATTGTCATTTGGTCAGTACCTTTCAAGGGCACATAATTGCACCTTAACATAGAGAAAGAAATTCTGTATGTACCATCAGGGACATTATTTGTACCATGGGCAACCAAAATGTACCTTTTGTTTGATTGTTTTTGTACCTTAATCAAAGGTACAAATCTTGTCCTTGAAGTTACCACCCCAGTGACAAGCCCTTTTGTATCTTAATGCTGTCTAATGTGTTGCTTTTAGTAATGTTCTTATTGAATAAGACGTTTGATACATTTTTTATCAGTGACTATGAAAATATGTCAAATGCATATGTTTGAACACTGCCTTAGATTAAAGTCAAATATTCTGTAAAAAAAAATCTTTCAGGTTTACAGTACAATAAACAAATATTTTAAAACACTTCTATTAGCTGAAAAACCTTTCACAAAATACAATCACACAGTCATATGGTACAGTATATAAAATACAATTTTCCATCTACAATATCTTTTTACACTACAATTTAAACTTTTAAATTCCTTTACCCACATTTCACAAAATATTATTGCATTTACCCAACATTCTTGTGCACAAACCTGGTGACTATACATATCTGGTGCCTACATACAAGCAGTCATTAACTATATACAGGTTAAGTGAATGGTAGTCCAGTTTCTCTCCTGGCATCATGTAAAACAAAAACTTGTCATTTGATACATGAAATGCATAAAAATGAGAATCAAATGATTGTGGGAGCAACAGTTTTCCACACAGTATCCACAACGTATCCAAGTTGGAAACATACTTAACCTGAAAGAATGTAGGAACTTCCTCTGTATTCACAGCATCAATAACAAATACATCTTTGGTTGTGCATTTTACATTTTAGTTCACCCGAAAATGAAAATCCTGTCATCATTTATTCACCCTCATGTTGTTCTAAACCTGTATGAGTTTCTTTATTCTGCTGAATAAAAATGAGAATTTTTGAAAAATTTTGATAAATGATGGTAAGCACACAGTTGATGGTGCACATTGACTTGCACAGTAGGAAAAAATAAATACTATGGAAGTACTATTGATGGTACCCACTAACTGTCTTAATTGTACTAGTTACCGTCTGTCTTTTTTGATTCAAAAGATAAAACTTACCTTTAAATCTCCTCTTTTCTTCGTCAGATAATTCCATTACAGCCTTTGTTATTTTATTAGCAGTTCCACAGACGACAACAGGGATCCAGCCATGGTTGTGTGTTGTGGTCTCAATCTGCTTCCGTTCTGACTCAAAACCCTTTAACGTAAGCAGTGACTTTGGCAAATCATAGCTTTTGCTATTCTCAGCTAAAAGTTATCGTGGCCAGTGGATAGTAAACGCTACATGCACAATATGCTTAATATTATGGTCATTAATCGCTTTAAAACATTTGCTAACATCATTGGATGCAAAGCTAAATAAGGTAACTTACTTAATAACCCTTAGGGGTCTGCAGGTGTTTTGGGGCCCTAAGGAAGTTCTGACGTGTCCTGACATTTGTGTATTTTTCAGTTACTAATAAACATATAAATGGCTAAAGTCTGATTACACTATATTTAGCACAAACTAGGCTATGGTTTTATGTGACCATGTGTTTATTTTGGAGAAAATAACAGTTAGCATGGTTATTGAAAACAACAAAGTCACTGAAATAAGGCCACAGAACACATTCATAACATTTGTGTACAAGACGTTTTTTTAAATGGATCTTAGCTCAGGTAAGTGACAGGCAAAAGAAGCTCACTCTTAGATCCTGTATATTACCTACTCACTCACAATGAAAATGTCTAGGATTGAGAGGAGAGGGACACAGATGACCTTATACGTAAAAGGCACATTTATGACATAAATATGGCTGTGCAAAAGCAGACATGGTTAAAACTGCCAACAGGAATAGTGCACAATGAAAAAAAGGGTGTTACATTTGTAAACACTGACTCTTATATCCTATACACTGTCATACATCTTGAAAAGCAATTACTGTTTAACTGAAGACATAAGTAAACATTGCATACCTGGCATCCATGGTGTTTTTTTGCTGCTTACTATGCACTGCTTTGCAATGCACACAGACCCTGTGGCCAGCAGTGGCAACATTGCTGGCATCTGAGGTCACGTTCATGTGCTGGTTGTATGCAGTCACAGGTCCAGACAGATACTTATTGTGTGTCCATCCACTTTAAAAATATAAGAGATCCATCCCGAATCCAGACACCAGTTGTGGTCCAGATTCCCATGCAGACAGGAATCAAGCATCATCATCACTCTGTGTTTTTTATGAAATAGTGATGGGCTGTCTGTATCTTGCCTGCTTGTTTGCATTTGCTTTCTGTCAAACAGGTGGTTGATTATTTTTACTGTTAATGATCATTTTTAACTGTTTATAAAAAAAAGAAAAGAATAACATGAGCATAGTAACACAATAAAACAAATGACTATATTATCATCAATCACAAATGACCATGCATAAAGACAAGCTTTTTACAAGCTTTTGTAGTGCCATACAACTTATACTTTTTATTTTTTACATTTGAATATAGTGGACATATTTTAGCTGCATAAGGCAGTATTTTGAAGTGTTTAAACATTACAGATAGCAGTGTAATAATCTAACCAAAAGCTGAAACAAATACCATAAGCTAAAGCTATCCAAAACTGGGTGAAATACATTAGAACATTTACACCACAGCTGACATTGACAGACTACATATGGCATTAGCTTAGCCACCGTGAGCTAACACGTTTGTGCTAAGTTACATAAGGCCGTATGTTAACATGATTAGCAGTGTTTTTGTTGTAGAGAATACTCTGAGGCTTGGGTTTTGTTTGCAGAAGATAACAGCTTTTATTGCTGATGAAAACATTTATTAAAAGGCTTCCAGAAGTATTTTTTACAAATATCACAATATATGTTTTATTTTTACATAATTTATTTCAGTAGTTTTAATTTAACTGTTATGAAAATTAATATTTTAATCTAATTATTAGAAAATGTAAATGTTGCTTCATATTTTTCTGAACACTATTATTGTCTTTTAATGTACAGCAAATCTACACAACCATACACAGTATGATATGAAGTGAAAAGCATGAAATCATATAATTAAAAATATGCATTTCATATGAAATGAAATGATGAGCAGCAGTGGTATTGTCAATCTTTATTGTGCGATAGTGCAAAAGCAGTCCTCATTTAAATGTAAACGGAACTAGAAATGTGCATCATACTGTATATGTTCTGTGTACTGCAGTTGTGCAATGTGCAAATAACCAATGTTCAAATGTTCAGTGTGATTGGTTTTTGGTGTGCTCCAACACATCTGTGAAGGTACAATAACATAGCAAGTCCAGTCAGTTGAGTGCTATGGTGGGTTCCGGTTGAGAGCCCATATAGGGAAGAAGCTACTTCTCAGTCTCTCTGTGTTGACCTTCAGGGAGCGGAAGCGCTTTTCTGACCTCAACAGAGAGAACAGTCCATTGTTGGGGTGGCTGAAGTCCTTCACGATATTCCTGGCCTTGGTCCAGCACTGCTTGCTGTAGATTGAGTGCAGCTCAGAGAGCTTGATACAGATGATACGCTCAGATGATTGCACCACCCTCTGAAGAGCTTGTCTGTCCTGCATGGTCCTGCTTTTGAATCATGACATCCTGCGTGATGTGAACAGTAGTTCCCCTCCTGCTTTGTACTGAAGTTCACTGTCAGCTCCTGTGTCTTTCTGACGTTGAGGAGGTTGTTCCTCTGGCACCAGTTCTCCAGATTTTTTTGTCTTCTCTAGGTAGGCGGTCTCATTGTTGTCAGAGATCAGGCCCACCACAGTGGTCTCGTTAGCAAACTTGATGATGGTGGTGGAGTTGGTAGTGGGAAAGTACACAACCCTGAGGGGCTCCAGTGCAGGCTCTGAGGGCTTATCCTGAGATTCCATCTGGTCCTGCTGCTTTCCTGCTGTTCAGTCTCCTCACTTCAAGCTCGGAGATGATGAACGCATTTCTGGTGTTGCCATTCTCTGTCTGTCTCTAGCTGTTAGCATTAGCTTTTATCATAGTTAACTCGTCAGCTTGTCTGCCAGAGACATGTTCATCATACCTTATGTTGGTGCTTTATAGTCAGTTATTGACCTTGGTCCCTGCCACAGGCTCCTAGAGTTACTCTGTTTGAGCTGAGACTTAAGTTTTCTCACGTATCGCTGCTTCGCCTCCTACACAGCTTTCTAAACATTGTATGACGCAGCCTTGTATGGATCTATGTTGGATCTATGTATGGATCTAAGTCCTGCCTTATAGGCGGCAGTGTGAGGTCTCAGAGTGTTACAAATTATTTTATCCACTCACGACTTCTGATTGGGAAACGTTCTGATAGGAGTTTTTTGCACAGTATCATCCACTAGTTTCCCGATGAATCCCACAACCACTTCTGTAAACACATTGCCATCAGAGCTGTGCCGGAACATTTTTCAGTCTGAAACTTCCTGCCTAAGCCTTTAAGCTGTTTTTAAGTCATTTCCATAGAAGAGTGGCAAGTGCCTTGTGAGGAGTGTGATTTCATACCTGGGACTTCTGTGCCTTGGTGTGGAAGAGGGATTCATGACATGGCAGCTGTGTTTTTGCGTTATTGTCAACTGAAATGGGCCTAACTCCAAAGCCCAACAACCTCTGCGCCCAGTGGCACTTGTGTGACATCTGTTTTCTGTAAACTAAGAAGTAAACAATGATTGTAAATGGGTTAAAATCCTGGTAGTGGACCACACATTAGCCCATAGTTCCTTATCATATATGGACCACTTTTTCTCTGTTGGAGTGAGGAGGTGACTAGCATATGCAATTACTCGTTCCTGCTCTTGTTGAACCTGGGTCTATACTGATATAAATGCTAATGAAGACTAGGGAAAGCCAAAGAAGAGGTGAGGAGAGTGTATCCTTAAGACTTTCAAATGCAACTGAGCACTCCTCTGTCCATCCAGATGTTTTTGTGTTACTTTGTGAGGCAGTTCAGCAATGAAAGCATACAGGTACTTGTGTTCAAATCGTCTGTGATTGGAACACATTCCCAGAAAAGCTTGTAACTCAGCTGGTGATCTTGGAACAAGCCAGTTACTTATTCGTTCACTGTGGCCAGGGTCCACTGCCAGTCCATCATGTCTTGTAAGGAGTTTGAAATTTTGTTTAGTTTCAAGCCTAATTCCGTAAGAGTGTCTATGAGATTTTTCAAGTGATTATCAAAGTCCTGTCCCATATAAATTGTGGCATCAAGATAAATTATGCATCTTAAGTCTAGTGGAGTCCTTTAGGTACTAACTCCTTGAGTCTCTGAAAAGTCAGTGGTGAATTTTTCAGTCCCATTGGCATTACTTAGAATTGTCAAAGTCCATCACCTGTTGTGAATGCGTGTGAGGCCTATCTGCAAGGTCCATTTCAACTTGCCAGTATTTATTTGACATGTCCATGGTGGAAAAAAAATCCAATCTGTCATTAATTCTCGGGAGAGGATGTGCAGCAGTGATGGTGACCGAATTAAGTTTTCTGAAATCTACTCAAAATCTGTACGTCTCATTTTATGAAAATTTTTTTTTTAACACATCACTACCAGGCTTGCCCAGGGTCTCATACTGTCATCAATAATGTCTCGAGCTGTAAGCTCTTCCACTTGATGGCAGATTTCTGCTTTCATGGAAGGAGATGTATGGTAAGGTCTTTGTGATATAGAAGTCTCACATTTATTCTTAATCCTGTAAGGAACCAAATCCATCCTACGATAATCTTATGAGTGTAGACTAAACACATATGAGAATTAATTATTTTAGGTCTGGGCTCAGTGTACAGTATGAGTGAGGGCAGGTAGATTAGAGCTCACAAGAATGTACCCAACAGAACATTCCTTTACAGTGTACTCATCGTGAATACTGCCAAATGAGGCATTAAAAGGTAGTATGATTGTGCCATCATGTAACATTACATTCTTACTGGAATTTTACGTAGATGTAGATGCTACTACAGTCCAGGCAAAATCAGCAGTTCTTTTTTTTATCATGATACAATTACTAACCAATAAACCCCATACCAGAATCAATGTTCAGAATCAATCTTGTGAGCAATACTTGCTGTCATTCTCTTGTCCTCTCACAAAAGCGAAATGGCAAATATGTTAGAGAAATTTTGAAAAAAGATCAACCCAGGCAAGATCTTTAGCATCTCTCCTTTTGAAGGTCAGTTGACTTCTACAGCCAATCCCTCAGCAGTCTCCTTGATTTTCATGTCCCTGTTAGATATAGAACGGTCTGCTTCTCATATTCAGCTCCCTGGTATACTTGTAAATTGTTGAAGATGAAGACAGCTGGACCTCAGGACTCACTGTTAAATATCATTAACACTAGCTCTGGAAATTCCAAGCAACTTTACACTTCTATTAATCGTCTCCTGAAACCGCAATTTCAATGTCATTCCGGAGCTACAGGGGAGAGATGCAATTACATCATTACTTTCTTCAGAAAAAAAAGTGGATACCCTCCGCTCGTCTCTATACAGTTTCTCTACGCTGCCTGTCTTGGTGGATGACCCACAGCGAGGGATTTTGCAACCTTTCAGCTGTTTCCCTGAAGTTACGCAGCAAGAGGTTGAGGTCGCTGTGAGAAGGATGAAACCATCAAATTGTGCCCCGGACCCTTTTTTGACAGTTCTGGTTAAATACAACATCTGTGCTATAAGTCCCCTAATTACCAGGATCATAAATCACTCTTTCCAGACTGAATACTGTATGTTCCTCATACACTGAAAACGGCTGTCATCAGACCACTTCTTAAAAAAATCCACCTTAGATCCAGAAGTACTTGCAAACTACAGGTCCATTTCCAACCTCCCTTTCCCCTAGTGCTGGAAAAACTAGTTGCTGCACAGCTTCAGGCCCATCTAAAACAAAATAATTTGTTTGAGAAATTCCAGTCTGGTTTCCGCCCTGCCACAGTGTGGAAACAGTTAGAGTCACAAATGACCTGATGATATCGGCTGATGCTGGTTTTCCATCACTTCTCATCCTGTTAGACATAACCTTGGCCTTTGTTACTGTTGATCACAACATTCTTCTTTACAGATTACACCATACTCACATACACTGTTTCCAACTGGTTCTCATCATATTTTACTGAAAGAACAGACGTTGTTGCCCTGGGAGAGGCTAAATCAGCTACACACAGTGTCACCTGTGGTGTTCTTGAGGTCTCAGTGTTTGGCCCTACTTTGTTTATATTGTATAGGGTTCCTCTGGCCTATGTAATCAGCTGGCACAGAATTTTATTTCATTGCTATGCTGATGATACTCAGGCTTTACCTCAGGATATATTTAACCTTGTCATCTACTCAGTCAACCACTTTGACCATCTGTTTGGAGGAGATAAATTATTGATGAAGCAAAATTTCATGAACAGCTCTAAGACTGAAGCTATTTTAATAGGCACCCCACACCAGGTTAGGGCATCTAACATCACTGGTATTATCTTTTCTGGTCAGGATATTCCATGTAAAACCTTTTGACATCTCATTTGCTATATGTGTCAGTATCAGCGTCAGTACATATTTAAAACCTCCTAAGACCAAGCTTCATACCATGGGAGATTGGTCTTTTTGTATCTGAGGATGTCACAGACTGTTGATGCTTTAAACTTTGGTCTTAAACTTATCTTTTTATCTGTGCTTTTGGGCAGAGATTTGCTTTAAATATAAAGTGCAATATAACAATATATTATTATTATTATTATTATTATTATTATTATTATTATTATTAATACTTAAATTAGCTAAAATGGAGGCAACAGAATCCAAAGGGTCTCCAGAAACTGCAGTGACAAGAACAAAATGTTTCATAATTGGCTTTTTGTGAAGAGTAGCAATGGGCATCCTAATGTCTTCACTGACAATTGAAACATCTGCTCCAGTATCAACAAAAGCTTGCACAACAGTGTGCTCAATTATAAGTGCCCCATATTTTATTTATTTATTTATTTATGTTTTACCACTATTTAACCAGGCAAGACAGATTAAGAACAGGTTTCTTATTTACAACTGTGGCCTGGCAGGATATATATTCAAACATTTACATAAGGTAAAATGTCTGTTGTAGAATCATTAGTCATGGCCATGTTGTCCGTTCAGGCCTGGTTAGAGTTGGTAGCTGGAAACTGGTCTTCATTTTTTAGTTGTACTTTTTTTTACTTGTAGTTTCCCCGATTTAAATGTTATACTGTAGAATGTGATAATGAACGGAAACTCACACGTCCAGCAGCAGTCGAGTGGTAAGAGGGTTTCTCTGCTCTCGTAGGATTCAGGAGAATGGCCATGATGGGTGTGAAATCTAGGTGTTGGTACAATAAGTGCTGTAGCGGTATGTAAAGCTGTCCGATGATCCAGAACATGTGTAAGAATCCTGGTGTTCCAGGATTGCAATGCAGGGTCCAGGTTCCAAGCAATAAAGGGTCTGAATTTTTCTGCAGCTTTAGCACTCTGCCCATATGTGGGACACGTTCTTCCACTACTCTGTTAATTTTTGCAGCAAACACTGGAAAGTGTTCGCCTAGCAGATGAGTGCATGCATTGATGTAGCTTTGAAATGTGAAAAGATAACCAGTTTGTGTAAAGGCAGTTTTTAGTTTGCTTTTCACTGCTGTATAGTTAGATTTTTCAGTTTCATGATGGCTATCCTGCTATTTTTGCATTGTCCTGCTGAAATACACAAGGCCTTCAGTGAAATAGACCTCATCTAAAACCTTTATACACCTTTCAGCATTCAGTGCTTTCCAAAACATGCAAGCTGCCCATACTGTATGCACTTATGCACCCCCATACCATCAGAGATGCTGGTTTTTGAACTGAATGCTAATAACAAGCCGGGAAGGTCTCCCTCCTTTTTAGCTCGGAGGTCACGGCGTCTGTGATTTCCAACAAGAATGTCAAATTTGTACTTGTCTGACCATCGAACACTTTTTCACTTTGAAACAGTACAATTTAAATGAGCCTTGGGCACGACATCGCTTCTGGACCCTGTTCACATATGGCTTCCTTTTTGCATGATAGAGCTTAAGTTGGCATCTGCAGATGGCATGGAGGGGATTTTGTTTACCGAAAGTGATTTTAGGTATCCTAAGTATTCCTGGGTCCATTTAGTAATGTCAATGACACAATCATGCCGATGAGTGATGCAGTGTTGTCTGAAAGCTGGAAGACCACAGGCTTTCAGCCTCGTCATTTATGCACAGAGATTTCTTCATCTTTTGATGATATTATGCACTGTAGATGATGAGATTTGCAAAGCCTTTGCAATTTGATGTTGAGGAACATTGTTTTTAAAGTATTCCACAATCTTTTTATGCACTTTTTCACAGATTGGAGAGCCTCTGCCCATCTTTACTTCTGAGAGACTCTGCCTGTCTAAGACATCCCTTTTATAGCCAATCATGTTACAGACCTGATGCTAGATGTTCTCCCAGCTGAATCTTTTCAAAACTTGCTTTTTCAGCCCTTCTTGTCCCCATGTCATCTTTTTTGAGACCTGTTTTAGCTGGTCATTAAATTTGAAATTAGCTCATTTAGTGGATAAAAGGGTAACATTTCTCTGTTTGAATATTAATGTTCTCTATGTTCTATTGTAAAGAAAATATGTTCTCATGTGATTTGAAAGTCTTTAAGTTTTCATTTTATTCAAATTTAAAAAAGTCCCAATTTTTCTGGCTTCCGGGTTGTATTAGAGGGGAAAAAATAATTCAATTTAATTCAATTTTATTTATATAGCGCTTTTAACAATGGTCATTGTCTCAAAGCAGCTTCACAAAAAATT
>JAOVVB010034670.1:0-15415 GCA_028570985.1 Heterobranchus longifilis
GGATGACCCCAAGAAGGTGACATGCAAACTCTGCAGGCAAACATTCGTCTGTCATTCGTCGACCACAAACACGACTCATCATCTAAAACATGGAAGCACTACGCTACTACATGTTCAGTCTCCTGGCTGGTTTTTCTGACACATTCAGAATCTTTACCGCTCGTTAACGGGCGGCTCGCTTTGTGCGTGTGCTTGTAAATTAAATGTATATTTAAATACCATCATATAATAATATGATAAACGACTATCTTTAGTCGGGGGCGGCCCTGCTGTATTCTGTTGGTGGTATTCTGAATACAGTTACTGTCTTTGAAATTAGATTACTGGAAGGTATTACTTTATTACCTCCACCAAGGAGGTTGTGTTTTCAGTTTGGTTTGTTTGTCAGCAGGATTACGTTGAAACTACTGGCCTGACTTTCATGACACTTGGTGGAACGGTGTAGCATGCAAGCTTTGGAGCGGATCCAAATCACCGAGTGGATACACACAATTATTTTTTCGCTTTTGTTAACATTGCGAGATAGGGCATGGTCTTGGCGGAGGTCTGCACTCTGAGTGTCCTTCTAGTTTATTTTTCTTTTATTTGCTCTAAAATTCACATAAGGCATGCATTTCCCACAAACACTTTTTAAAGTGTGACAATTTGTGCGCACACAGTGCACCTGCTACACAACACTGTGAGAGCAGACGCACAGCCAGGACGCTGTCAGGAGCGTGTTTTTGGAAATATAAGAGACAAACAAATGAGCTCAGCAAGACCGTTTTGAAGTATTCCAAAAGTAATCCAATGTATTTAGAATATGTTTTAGAAGTAACCATCCCAACACTGTATCCCCATCTCTGCACATTTTGAGTAATACAGCTTTGGGATGAGTGCAACATTTTCTTCTCAAAATAAATAATTTTCAACTTGCACAAACACTCATCACCTCAGTTCTTCAGCAGCGGTTTGAGTTTATACACAGTCTGACCGCCTCTGAAATCCACTTCACATTCAGTATCAACACTTTGAGAGCATCACCTCCTGACAGCGTGTGTCTGCAGCCCCTGGACCCCCGCCGGGCCAAGAGAGACCTGCACACGCTACTCAGGACTGAAAAACCTTTGCTCTCATGTTTTTCAAGGGGAAAAAAAACACCGTCACACTCATCATGGATACTTTAAAAAAAAAACAAAGGATATCATCCTTTTTATTCCACGCATTCTTCTTCCTTGTCAAAACCTGGTGCCTACATTTCCCACAATGCAACTGGCCTGCTGGCAGTTTGGTCAGGGATTCTGGTGTGTTAAGGCCCAGACACACTTGTATCACGGGAGGCGTGCTCAAAAGTGAGAGGGACGCCATGGTGGCACGCAAGTGCTCCCAATCCCCGATTCTTCAGGACGCGATGGCTGCACCCCCGAGATAAACAAAGTTCAACTTTTGGAAGGCAGCAACCACATGTCATGTGACGAGAAAGATCCAAATCACAGCCAGCAGATTTCTTTCCTTTCTTCCATAAATATCAGTCTATGGTAAATATGGTTGATCATTTTAGTGCAGGGCTGCAGAGAGTTTTACGATCGGTCCCTGTACCTCTGTGGCTTCTTTTCTATGAAAACTCCCCCACCTCATCTCTTGATCTTCCACAGTGTTCGGCTCTCACTCCTGCGGAAATGGGAGGAGTGATAAGAGGACGGGTGATTTAAAACCTCCGTCTCCCTAAGAGGAGGTACAAGACGGAGGCGGCAGCTGTGTGCAAATTACAGTCTCGCCCAGAAATACTCATACGTGGGTATAAAGGAGGATCCTGTGTCTTATGGGCTTCTTAAAGCATGTTGGGTGTACCTCTTTTATATTTTATGTCCCACTCAATGATACGGTTAGCTGGGTATGGTCGCTTAGCAACGTTGGCACAAGAGTCAGCACCCAGCGCCTGAACAACGAGCCTCGTGTTTTCCAGGTGGTGAAACGTGGCACGTGTCCCAGGACGAGTAGAAGCTAATGGTCATGATAAGCTCACTTCTTTCTAAATTCAAACCTCCTTCAGCCCCAACCGACGCTGACTCAAGTGACATCACTTGAGTCAGTTTATCAGGACTTTGCAGCTCCTTCTGAAGAAACAAAAAGCTTCACACATCTTCTTTCAGACGTGCTCTCGTATTCAACAACACTTGTAGACAGAAGTTTACACATTCACTGCAACCCTGAACTTATCGAGACGTTAACCCCGAGGAGCTGTATGTGAGAAGGTAAATGTCCAAATTATCCAGACAGGATATTTAACTGACTTTACTCTGCCAGCTTCCAAGTCTGTGTAATCTCAGATCGAGCTCGTGTGTGAACAGAGCCGGCCATTGTCCGGAGAATTCAGCGAGCGAGTGGGCGTGTGATGACATTTCTGTCATGCAGCTGGTGCGAAACCGGAAAAAACAAACATCCGAGGGTGAAGAAGAAGAAGAAGAAGCATAAGTGCAATCAGGAGAAGTAAAAAGCGAACGTTAGGCTATCAACGAACTACCCAACGGTCGTATTTCACGGCCCACGTCACCGTCACCACGACTAAACTGACGGTGACGTTTAACGTCCTCGACAACCTCTGTAGTCTCATTTAGACACTCGTTAGCAACCGCCTTTTTAAAGACACGTTAAAGCTTCGAAATGCACCAGCGGGGTATTTACCAACGTATCTTATGTCAAAGAACAAAATGTTAAAATCGCTGAAGCTTGTGTTAACCACAGACCTTATTTCAGATGTCTAACCTAAAACACATTAAAAAAACACACTGATTTTAAGGCGAGGGAACCGGAAGTGATAAAATGCTAACTCATTTCCAGGATTTTAAATGACAAACTTTGGCTCCCTATTGGCCAGGAGCAGTGCATACTATCAGTGTTTAATATCTTCATGCTGAAAGAGAAAGGTTCACACTGTGTTCCGTCCCTGCAGATCCTGAGTCTTCCTCCTGTGCACTGACCCAGCTCCTACCTGCACACTGTGCAGCCCGGCTAAGGAGCTCACTGTTATTCCCCCTGCTGTTATCGCCTCATTCATTTCCTCTCTTCCTCTTTGTTCTTAGTCTCTTTCCTTCTGGTCTTTAAAAAACCTGGTCATGGTACTTTAAGTAGTTCTTAGTGTTCTTAGAAACCACAAAAACACAGAATCACAAAGTTTAGATTCAAATTAGTACATGTTGATTACTATGAGTGGAAACTATCCTGATCTGGTGAGCAGAATAAAGCTACGTTAGGAAAGGTTATATATGCATAAAAATATGTAATATGTAATATGATATATGTAAAAGAAAAAAAAGGCTAATTTGACAACAATAACCTAGCAAAAACAATGAGCTACTCATCAGGCAGTAATGGAATCTATATCAATTATAAGGTTGTAATCTTATTATAAATAGTTTGATGACAGTATTCAAGATTAGCTAAAGCACCGGTTTCTAACCTTTTAGCTTGTGACCCCTGAAAACGAAGCTATGTCTTCATGCTAGGCCTCATCAGTGTGCATGTGTTGTGAGTGACCGCAGCAACGCTGGGGGCCCAGCCCTGTGCATGGGAGAGTCTGTCGCTGACTGACTGAGTGACTGAGTGATAAAAAGTTACACTATTGGTCCAACGTGGGTGATGATGTCAGTGGAGTGCTACTGACAATTGTAGATGTACGTTTAATAACCTGGAATTCACATTGCCACGACTACTGACTATCACTGTAAGAGTTTGGCCACAATTTAGCACATTGACCACACACGGTCCAGCCATGTACTAAGTTTTGACCTGGTCTGATTGTTTAATTTGAATGCTTTTAGAGACCAGAAGAGGTGCAGTTATCCACTAATTAATAAGGCAAAATATAGAAGAAATTCTGAAAGAGTAACCCTCATTTTGCTGCTTTATTATTCTTTTAACCATCATGCAACCTCTAAGATTTTAAATTGATGCCTTGTGTGTGCCAACTGATAGCCACCTGAAAATATCTCTACCCATTTATTTATGAAAATACTTCCTCTGGACACACAAACCGAGCTGGTAAAATAAAATGTAATAAAAACCAATTCAAACAAAGCTGAATTTAAAAAAGTAGATCATATTGGATAAAGGTATACAGTACAAAAATGAGTGGTAGACTTCTGGGAAATCACATCCTCCATATTTACTTTTCACTGGTCGAATCGAATGTTTTTGCAAAACTGAACTCAAGAAAAAAGTCTCTGTTTCTCAGACACTGTGTGAGCGAGGGTTAAACTGCGTATCTGTTTCCTGAATGAGGAGTGTGACCAGTCAGCGCTGAAGGCCAGGAGAAGGCCAGCCTCCCAGCAGGCACGCAGCAGGTCAGCCCTTTACAACTCCCCTCTGCTCTCTGATGTGGTCACCTTCTCCTCCAGGACCCCGCTGGGTCCCGCTAATGAGGTCGTCTCTCTGATTGCCTGCTTAAAAATACACACTGGAAGGGCAGCGGTGTTTAGAAACCACTGCGAGGGGTCTTTTTGTGAAAGGGGCGTTTGTGCATCTCCTCTGTGCTTATTGAATGAGAGTCCTCAAGTGTATCAAGTGACGTGCAGACACATACTGTGACATATTTCATTGCAATTAAGAACATTTTATTGAAATGTGCAGTGAGTTAGTCACTGTCTTTATAGACAGCAGCCCTGTCAAAGCTATTTTGCAATTCTGAAACAAGTTAAAGTGAATGTAAAGACATATTAGACAGAAAAACACAGTTAGACTCACCAATGTCGTCGTCGTTGCGGTCGGCTGGGTCTTTTTCCAGACACTCTCGGACCAGGTCTCGGCCCAGAAGAGCGTCCGAAGCTCTCTCCAGGTCCTCATCTTCCTCCTCCTCTTCCTCGCTGTCGACCGCAGCCTCTGGAAGTCCTGACAGGTCCACGTCTCCCAGCTCGCTCTCTGTGGCCTGCAGAGGAGGCAGCACAGTGGTTGGTAACAATACCTGCAGTAAACTAGCGCTCCCCAGGGAAGAAAGGCCGAAAATAACATACTCCAAATTAATCAGCCGTAGCTCCTCAATCATAAGGCCTATATGCATCTTTCTGGTCTCATTTGAAAGGTAAGAAGCTCAGGAAAAGCTAAAATAGATTTCTGTCACTGTGATGGTAAAATGTGAAATTTGATCACAAATTGTGTGCGCTGTATTTTGATTCGAGATGCGTTCAGGGTACCTTTGAACTCGTTGGAATTTCTAGATTTTGGTGATTACTTGTGGCGATTAACAGTGATTTATTACAGATCTTTTTTATCACAACTTGCTCTTATATTTATGAAGTATATAACTGCCTGACTTTATTGTTAATATGTTTTGTAATAAGATATATTTTGGACAACAGACCGTTGGTTTAAAGACACTGAACACTGAAGATCTCATGTTTTCTAAATGGTATTACATTCTTCATCTTCTTCATGATCTTCATGAAAAAGTGATTTTTCCAAACCACACCATGTGTTTCCCCCTGGTACCAGGACCGCTCGTTAAGAAGAGATTAATTTAAGAAAAAAGTATTGTATGTGCTGTAGTATGTGAAAGATATGTAATAATATTAGATTGGGATTCATTTTCCTATAGGATTAAACCTGTTTGACTCAAAAATCTGAAGCTTCAATTTCAGTGATCATGAGACCTAGAAATGAATATTGCAGCAGTGATGTGTACGATGACGAGATGGTTCACAGGCCTTGAAATGGAACAAATTCTGTGCTGTGGTATTCAGATTCAGGCAGCACAATATTGTGACATTGTAGATATTTGATTCAAAGGATGTTAAAATGGGGTTTAACGATATTCAGCACCATTATATGATAGTTAACACAGTGGAACATAGTGATCAATTCTATTAAATTATTGGGATGTGAAAGGGCACAAGACAAGACAGAGCAGTTCTGAGTAATGTTTCAGTGTAATGTAATAGTTTCAGTACAGGATGTCAGTTATGGGATCAAACAGTATCTGGCTTTGGAGGGTATTTGTAAAAATCTGAAGCTGTCAAATACCCCCTCTCACTTTACAGCTCTATTCCATCGCCCCTTTTATTTTACGATGATTTTCAGTGATGTCCTCACAAAAACAGAAAGAATAACCTTGGAATGAGCAGCTGTACCTGTGACCCCCGAGCTAAAACCCAGACTCCAAGTCCCAAACTAGCAAACAGCCAAATATTTAAATCCAGCAGTAATAATTCATATTTAACCATATTTCCTGTGTGCAGGGCAGACAGATGGTTGGCTCTAAAGGGGGAACAGGGGCGTTCAGGTCAGCTGGGAATTGAACCATCAACCTAGAGGTGGAAAGAGGAGCTCCCCAGTGTAGTGGCAGCATTACAGGCCATCTGTTAGCAGGTAGGCCTAAAAACAAAGAGACGTGTCTGGAAAATCTCAGCCTTTTACCTCTAAAAATGTATTTTTTCTAAAGAGATCAGGCAGATAATTCTCTTACATCTGTAGCATTTTCAATCTTTAAGTAAAAAGAATAAAAATGTATAAGAGGGAAGGTAAAAAGGTTGTGCACTGTATTGTATTTATGGTTTATTATCATAAGGACAATGAAATGCCAATGAAGGCTGTTCGACGGACCACAGGGAGTACTGATATACTGAGGATTAGCATGATTAGCATAACACATTTCTGTGTGGTATTTCTAATTTCAAAGAAGAGATATTATATGACTTTATGACTATATGATTATATGATATATATATATGCATTTTATTCTCTGACCGCTACCCTGTACAACCAGTCTGTTTCCCTGTGTGTGTGTGTGTGTGTGTGTGTGTGTGTGTGTGCCTGAGAGGGAGGGGTGGTGCATGGGTTTTATTTTATTTATTCTTGGTCTTTGTTTCAGTAGTTTAGTTTATGTATATTCTGTTCTTTATCCTGTGTTGTGTATGTTTTGTGATTTTTTGTGTATGTACTAAGTCATTTGTATGTAAAAAGACTCAGGGATCTTAGCAGGCAGTGATATACCTGTATTTTGGTAGTTGTTGATGCAGACGAGTGGAATGCAGCTGGTGGGAAACAGATAACATCGTACCTTCCTACAGACGACAGGATGAACTTACCAACAATGCAATCGAGCTCTTGGGTTCTTTGGAGATTTGGTACCTGGCCAATGGGTTTTATAGGTTTCTCTGGGGGCACGGGGATTAAGCTAACAGTCCATCCCGAGTTCACTCTTGTTTTCATAAATTAGGTTGGACGAGCTGCTTAGAGGATGTTTAAAAACACACCAGCTCCTCAGCTCTGCAGGTCCAAATATATAAGAATAGACAAGCAAGGAAAAAGACTTTCCTGTTCAAAATAAAATGCTGATCTGCAGTGTAAAAATATATTTTTCTTTTGCCTCACCTCTAATTTATTGAGTCACTGGGCCAACACTGTTCAGACCAAGACAAAAGCTAAAAGTGCTG
Organism: Heterobranchus longifilis; assembly: GCA_028570985.1. Taxonomy (NCBI): domain Eukaryota; kingdom Metazoa; phylum Chordata; class Actinopteri; order Siluriformes; family Clariidae; genus Heterobranchus; species Heterobranchus longifilis. The sequence continues at coordinate 7,407 of JAOVVB010034670.1, forward strand.
TAAAAGTACTTTTTATGGTTCGCAAAAAGAAAGAAAACTCCCTATTGTCATCTGTTATAGAGATTGTTAAAATCACGGAAAAGTGGCCTTCAATTTACAACTTTGTTAGAAAACGGATGAATTGAAAGAACGGTGGTGCAATCACAGAGACAATAACACCTCACGCCCTCTGCCGCTGAAATAGCCGCTTTTGAGAACCCACTTCATTCAGAATGCAGGATGTGCCCTTTCAGTCCAATCCCCCTGGTCTCAGACTGAGGACATTGCCTAGAGACAAGGGACTGTGTCAGAATACCAGAGACTGAAAAAAAAGAAAAAAAATGAGGGAGGAATGCACCGAGGTTCAGGATATAGCCATGAGATGAAAGAACGGAGGGGAAAACACAGAAAAGAATAGTGTGCTGTGGGAGGAATAGAGAATAAGAAGGGAAAGGGCAGAAGGAAGGAAAGGGTCTAAAAGTTGGAGAATTGGAGTAAAAGTGAACGACTGAGTCAGCCTGAGTTAAGGGAGAGAAAACCCATAACAAAAACAGTCTGTTGCCTTGACAGCTGAGGATCACGGCTGACTGGAGGGTCGGCGCTTTAAGACAGCTGTAAACAAACACAGAGCCGGGTCAGCGACAAGCTGATGGGATCAGATCCGTGTGATAAATATCTAATCTCAGGATGAAGAGATCAGGTCTGTGTTAAGCGTCTGACCCAGGTTGACCTGACTTACATCAATCTGCAAACACTGGCAGACAGGCGGAGGAGGGAGGGCAGGTTGTGGCAGATAAGGAGGTTCAAATATCGGAATTATGTCGTTTTTGTCCGTTTTCTATTGAGAGCACAGGTGAAATTCTGCTGACACCCACGGATGGCTTCCATTATTCATCAGCTCTTTGCAGTATTACTTTTGAAGTAACTAGTTTATGTTATTCCTAGTCCCCCCCCCCCACCACCGAGATGTTGAGAAATATTTACTGCGGATTTGGGCCCGTCTTAGAGCGATAAACAGTCCAACTGCACTGAGGTTTTACACAGATAAAATGGAATAAAAGTGTATGTTTGGGCTCAAACAAAATATATTTTAAGGCCTTCCTGTATCAAGGCGCAAAATATCCCAGGAGGGAATGGAAATTTATGCAAATAGCTGCTGCAGCTAACTTATAATTGCTGACTGACTGTCCCTAAAGTCCGTACTGAACTGGGAAAAAGGGCGTTTAAGTTTGCTGCCCCCTCGGCTTGGAATCAGTTGCAAAACCACCTAAATCTTCGGGAGCTGGTTTCATTGGATGCGTTTAAAGTGATGGTAAAAGACTTACAATAAAATACAATAAAATACTACAGCACATCTGGCTGTAGATGTTTTCAATGTTGAAGAACGTCTTTTGATATGTTAGAATTCTGTACTATGCTCCTTGTCTCCATTTTAAATTGTTAAATGTTTGTTTTATATCTGTAAATGTATGTCTGTTAATTGTGCTGCTGCCTTTCTTGGCCAAGACACTCTTTAAAAATTTTTTTACTCCTGGTTAAATAAAGGTTGAATAAATAAAAATATAATAACCACTGCTGCACAGGAAATAGAGCCTGGGATTACAGGTGTCTCCTCTGCAGCTCCTCCAACTAAAACACCAGCTAGCAGGGCCGCATCTGACTTTTTGGGGGCCCTATACAAAGTCTTGTTTGGCATCAGGCATCATATTCCATATGCATATCAATGAGACCAAATGCTACTTTTTACACATTAAAAGAAATATGTACCCTATTACTTTAATTAAGATGCATTGTTAACATTAAAATCAAAATAAACATGTAAATTATAAATTACAAACCTGACTGATTTACATCAAGTTTTGAATCTTAACAGACAAATAAAAAGGTTGATGATTAATCATTTGTATGATGTTAAAGGCCACTTTGAATGATTTTAACTTATGATAGTCTGGTTTACTATGTGAAGGTTTACATCTTACGCCTCAAGTCAACAATGGCAACATCCTCCGAGCTATCAACCGACACGCTGCAAATGACAAGTTTTGATCGTGCAGTAAGGCAGCCCTGCTCTGTTCTTTCAGTGAATGATTGTAAAGATCTACAAAGAATAAAGTTCACAACATTTTAATGAAGGTGTTACACCGAAACGGGTTCTATGGCATTGTTTTATTGGACACACAAAGAGGGGGAGAGAGAGAGAGTCAGGTCTAAACAGTCAGAGAGACAGAGAGAAAGAGAGAGAATCCTCAACCACACAAATGAGTGTAAACTTCTCTACACCATGGGGGAAAAAGCAGCAAAATACTGTGGCTCTTGCCTGCAAAAAAAATAAATTATATATGTCTGCCAAAACCTTAGAGAAAACACGAGTCTCCTATGTTCTACTTTGTTCAATTAGTTTGTACTGTATTAGTGTATTTATGTTCTTCTGGACAGTACTGTTTAAAGTGTATTTGCTGTGAGGGAAATTAAACCTTTATACCGACACTTAAAACAATCTGAGATTAGCATTGCTAAGATTCCTCCCTGAAACAAACCTGCTCATTAGCTTTGTGGCCAGCAGCGACCATTGATCATACCAGCTCATTAATTTGTAATTAGCTCATTAGTTTGTAGCTAATGGGCCTCACAGTTCCACTGATGAATGCTAACAATGCTAACAAGCTGGTGTCAAATGTACACAACACATACACAAACATGTATGAAGAATGTGGCGATAAGAGGGACAGCAAACTAAAAGTGTCAGGGCTGAAAGGTAATGTTAAAAAGGTTCTCGGATTCATTACGACTTCCTGTGTAAAGAGGGGAGATTATGAGAGCTGAGGGATTAAAATCATGCAATGACAGCCTTGTCATGTATCCCCTTTATGGATTATTGATTCGCAGCCGTTTAAATACCCTCCACTCGAGAGGCATTTCATTCCAAAGCACACTGAGCTATTGAATGCTCAGAAATGTCACGTAAAGGTGACGCTGATACAAGAGCAGAGAGTAAAATATAAAGACCTCCTGGTCTGGCAATAATACTTTTGTACATTTTACACTTTGTGCATTAAGCTGGGTGATTGCAATACATGCAACCGTAGAATAAGCTTCCTCGTTTGGACGCATTTGAACCATCGCATTTCAGCCACTGAAAAAGGCCAACATAAGAATGTATATAACCGTTTAAATGAACGTGAGTACGGTTGATAAAATACTAGTTACAAATGAAAGCTATGTCTCACAGTAAAGCTGTGAAAATATAAAAATATAGCATACTTTAAAAGTGATGTGTATATCTTCCTAGGTGGGCATTTTTAGCTGGCTAAAATGTGTTTTTTCTGATGTCCCTGTATAACAAGCAGTAAACAGGAAAGCTCTGTGCACAGACTTCTGTCTGAATCTCTGTAGCGGGGGCACGCAGACCCGAGTCTAATGAAATTAACACATTGAATATACCTAACTACCTCATAGAAGGCCACTTCAAAACCTGTGAACTATCCCTTTAAATGACACAATCAACAACTTCAAGGTCTACGTGTTTCCACTGCTTCCATTAAATGAGTGTGTGTTTGCACCTTGTTTTAGGTGATATGTATGTGCATGCAGTGCCAACAATTGAGAGGACTGGAAGGAAATGGGACATTTCCTGATGTAAATAACCTCCTACAGCTCTCCCATTCTCAAGGATTTCTTACATTCCTGTTTACGGAAACCTAAATCATCTGCATAAGTGATGTAGTGTACGCTAAATGTCATACGCCCAATTTCCCTGCCACTCTTTACTGCATACCTGTGGATGCAGACCTGTGGAATACCTGCAAAACGACTGTTACAAAACCCAGCTACACTGAGACGGTTACAGCGTCTGTACCTGCAGCACAGGTACAGACAGAGCTCTGAAAGGTTAGGTTCATTTCCTGCATGTGACCTTTCATCCGCAGCAGGAAGTACAGAGGGAGACGGATCACCAGGCTGCACAACTGATGCACAATAATTAGCGAGATAGCGAGGCTTACAAGGAGGGAGGGGAGAGGGCTGACAGATATGCTACAGGTCGACAGAATTGGAGCAAATCAAGCCGGGGAGAATCCACCATCAGTAAAACACCTCAGCCACTGGACCAGATGCTGTCGCAGTGAGGTGGTGGACGGGCTACAATAACTCTTTAGCATATAACTGTACATAGTTTATCTCACCCTGTCCTCAACTATTTATGTTATTGATTTGTCCTGTGCCTTCCTTCTGTTAAACTGTCGTTATTATTGTTTTGTATGTGTCTTTTTTTTTTTTACTGTATATTTGTTTTCTTTGTATATTTCTGTGATGAAAAGCACTTTGGATCAACCATGTTGTGTGTAAAGTGCCATATAAATAAAGTTGATTTGATTTGATTTGACTGAAATCTTAAGGATTGCCACGTTATAATTATATTATTTTATTTGTTTATTTTGTAATGTGTAGGTATGTAGATATTTTAAAAGACATGTTTATGTTGAAATTAATACACATATAGTTATGTCTCTTGTTTGTTGCCTTTTATGGGTGTAAAGTGCAACAATAGATATTCAAATAGATCGAACTTATGTGTTTTTTAGAAGGAATAATCATTTTTGGCCAATTTCGACAGCCCTAATTTCTGTCGTATTTTCTATTTACCAACTACTAAAGTGAACCTGTCTTATTTTTAACAGATGAAAAATAACTGAAATGTCAAGATAATTTACACTGTTTTTTTTTTAAATTCCAATCATGACGTCCTTTTTGTCTTTCTTTTAATACCTTTTCTTTGAAAATTCTCAAGCTTGCCAGGTACTTCTCTCCCATTGATAATTTGAGGGCTGATAGCATATCCGTACCTTGCACGCTGCTCATGATTCAATGACGAGAGTACCATTCAACCCTCTAAACTCCCATCCCCTCCCTTGAATTTTGATTCGATTGGTTTATCTAATTTTCCAGTAAATGCTTGAAATGTATTCCTGCACACCTACTTCTCATGAAACTACACAGGGGAATCATGAGAATGAGGCAGAAATGAATAGCTCTGCATTAGCTTCACTTCACCTCACCAGCAGCAGAAACACCACAGCCCCCCACTTCCAGATTAAAGTTCCCAAGCAGCACGTTGGATCCTCAATCATTTCCACAAAAAGTAAAATGAAGTGTGTACCCCTTCTTGAATGAAACTGAAACAGAATTATCCCAGATTTGAACAAGGTGCAAATAATGTAAAACTGCAAAAAGTGGGCTGCAGGGGAAAGGAACAATAGACACTTGATGATTGTTCCTTCATGCAGTACGTGCAGCTTTCAAGTGGTTTTGCAGTCATGTCAGGAATACAAATAATGCCTCTTTGGATGTCTAGTGTATATGTGAATGTGCAAAAATACAAAGAACACAGAGAAAACAAGGACAAGAAAACAACAACAAAGAGATGTACTAACATAGAAGAGGCAAAACCACTCTAAAATAATCATAAAAAGCCATTAAAACTTTGTGATGATGGAAAATAATTTGATAAATTAGGGTAATTAAGATCTAATATAAAATACAGGCTTAAATGCAACGGAAACCAATTACTGACTAATAACCATATGAGCTATTATGCAAATAAAAATGGAGACCTGAAAGCCCTGACAATCAAAGTAATTTTTTCTGACTTTTTAAGCAACAATGGATTCATATTGAATAGTTCAATATTATTTAGGTTTATATGTTAAAAGACAGCCATGAAATGATATGCTTATTTACTGTATATTTTAATGATGGCACTTAAAATTCAGTTCAGTCGATATGAATTAATTGTGACCCGATAGTGCAGCCTGTTATTTATAAGAAGGGCAAAGTATGCTACAGTCCTGTAGTCTCACGCCACTATTAAACCATACAATTCATACACAAACAGTCCGAGGTCAGTTATTAGTGCAAAACAGAGTCACAGTTGCGTGATCAGCACCATGGACAGCAACATATCAAACAAGCACCTCAGGGAACATTTTATTCTACTCTCTCACATATCTATTACTCCATATTGGCAAACATACACTGAAAAATACCCAATATTTGTAACTACCTTAAAGCTGGAAGACAATTCAGGAAAACAACTTACATAAAATTATACAAATTTGCTTGTTTTTTTTTTAAAAAGACGGATTTTCTCGTGTCGCCGCTGTGCACACAAGCCTACTTGTCTCCTAACCTTGCCTTTTCTTGACTTATTGTTGACATATTGTCTTATATTGATGAGTTTCATATTCTGTTTACTGATTAGGAGGAATATTTATCGATTTATCGCTGTCCATTGACGGTGGGGGGTGTTCTGAATTAACATTGCCGTGGAATATTCTGAAGGCCTGCAAGACGTCTGTAGCCCCAGGGCCTAAAGTAATATTAAGGCACTTCTCAAACATAAAGCCGCCCAACTGTATGGGCAAAATATCTCATATCAAATGGTCATTAGCAGCTCTAACCTACCAGACTATTGAGATTCCTTAAACAGAGAAAGTGGGAAATTAGTGCATTAAGCATGCTGAGCTAGTGCCAGAAATATGCACAGAATTGATGAGGTGTCACTTTCACTAAGAGTCACACAATTGCACCGACATGGAGCCTCTCTGATCCCTCCCTTCCTGCCTGTCTGCTACCAATGAGGCACAAACACTCTGATTTGCATGGTGTGCACAAAAAAGAAACGTCCTTGATTTTAGGAAAGGTTGCCTTGCTCTCGTCAACCCTGGAAAACACTATCGGCATGCAAACCAAAAAAACACCACCTCCTTTGTTGCTAATTGTTTCCAATGTCCTACCAATCCACCAAACACCCACGACAGAATCTGTAGCCCAGTACCACAACAACAACAACAACAACAACAACAACAACAACACGGTGCTATTCCTGAAAAATGTCTGTTATGATTACATTTGGTAATAAATGACAAGACATGCTAACAACTGTAGCCGACAGCATTTATTCCCACCAAATGCTTAGACTTACATTTTGAGATCAATTTCAAAGCCGTGTTAATTAATTTAGACTGCTAGCAGCACAATGCAGGTCACACAGGGCAAACAAGTTACAACATCAGCCAATTAGAAACACACAAGCGTTATACATTTTTTTCACAACTAGGGCAGGGCTTGTGAGGAAAGATATGACAGATGGAGACTGCGAGTGATGTACAGTATCAGAAAATAGGCCTATGTGTATTTCTTGCTGTATAATCACCACTGTAATGTTGTCTACATGTCCACATCTGTGTCACAGGTCAATTAATTTCTTCATCTACTTTCTAAAATATATTGACGACACAAAGACGGTGTAAAATAATATTTAACTGTATGTCAATGACAGAGATTGTCCTTTTGAATATCCTGTTCCTTAGAAACGAGCCTGTCGCGGTGCCTTATCATCTGGTTGTTTTTCAGTCAATTAACTTTCATCACTGCAGATGACTATATTTATATGGTCACAATGTGTTAATCAAAAGCATGGATGGTTGATTTTTGCATATTGGTTTTAAGATGTGTCATGGTGTGTATTTAAGGGCTAATTACTACCGTTATTCTCAGAAAAGAACAACCGGTTTTTCTATCTTTCAAAAGTGGAAACAAAAGAGATAAAGTCATCAATCTGTCCCCTGAGAAAAAGAGCAGGTTGGCAAATTAAGCAAAACACAGTAAGTCCCTGATAGGGAAATACAGTATAATATATTTAAGACTTAAATATACATTGGCCCACAAAGTAAAAATAATGCAAGAGCAAATCAATTACTATGTGTATATATGAAGGGTTCATTTGCAAAAACAGATATCTCTGTTTTTATTTTCCTAAATGGTGTTTTTTTGTGTGCAATCCATATCAATCAAACTGCTGTTGGCTTGTTTTGATAAGATATCTCAATTTATTGTTTTATTGTACACTCAAGGGGAAATCAATCAAACTGGTGTTTGTTTATTCATTTTAAGAATGGCTTTTATCTGTTTTTGCAGATGAACTCTTCATATGGATCATGAAGACTGTTCAAACATGACAGCTGGGAATTAAT
>JAOVVB010034680.1:0-15415 GCA_028570985.1 Heterobranchus longifilis
ATTATTTATATTTTGGAGTTATTCACACCTCCTGTCTTTGGAGCTTTCTTCTCAATTGTACATATTTTTGCTTTTCTTGTTTTTTTTTGGTTCTGTTTTTGTTTTGTGTATATTCTGTTTGTGTTGTTTCTTGTTATGCACCGTGACATCAAGTCAAATTCCTTGTATGAGAAATCTACTTGGCAATAAATGATTCTGGTGTAACGACAGCTGATCAGGAGCATTGTTAGATCTTGGTAAGCATGCTGCATGCTTATTGGCTCACTGATGCTGATGAGATTTACGCCTTAGCTATTGAAAGTTGGAATTGAATGATAAGGCATTTTTCGATACTCGATAGTATTGATGCAATTCGATCAGATGCCTAAAAGTATCGACATTCGGTACCCAGCCCTACATGCACAGGACCACTGACATCCTGAAGTAGACCTGGAAATGCCACAGCTCCTTTATCAGCAGGTGAAACTCTCCTGGCTCTTTATGTCCTTATCTGGTATTGCAAAAGTTTCGCAACGAATAGAATCAGAAAACGCATTGGACAGAGTGTGCAAGGTTTCTGTGCGTAACAAGTGTTTTCGGAAGACAGATTAAAAAAACATGGACTTGGTGTGAACAGGCCTTAACTCAGTTGATTAACATTCAGGAATTCACTGCACCCTGCTGCCTCACCTCTGCAATACTGTGGGTGCTTAAAATGCAGGCTGCCACACTTCAGAATGTAATTCAGTGTTGCATGCAACTCTTTCCTCAGGCTGCTCCAGATCCTTGACCACGAATCAGACCGTAGTCAATCGGAGCCTTTTCGGACATATGAAGCATTGGACCTCGCTGCTCGTGACCTCGCAGGCAGCCTCCAGGTGACCAGAGATGCTCTAGGCGGTGCTGGCCGCGAGCAGTACTACACAGCCGCTCGTCTTTATGGCGACTGCGAGGCGCTCCACAGGGCAATGTACACAGAGCTCCAGCAGCTGGTCTTAGGGCCGCAGGTACGTCCAACGGCCATCACTGACCAGGAGCTGCTCTGCCCCAATGCACAGGTGGGTTGGTTTCCTTTTATGCACAGTCATCTTGGTCAACCATAGAGTGCGTTTCAGAAGCAATCCTTAATGTGAGTCAGTCGAATTTTAAATGACTTGTCACTATTGGTGAGGGAAGCTGGTAGCACAGTATGTTTTTCTTTTGCACATTTTTCTCATATATCACAATAATAAAAAGACACGCTGGGTGTAAAAGCACTGTGTGATTAATGGCTCAGGAGGAATTGCTTTGCTGCATGACACAAGCTTTAGTATCAGGAACAGTGTTGTGTTGTACTTGTGTTGTAATGGGAAATGTATATCTACTATATAGAGATGTATATCAATAATGAAACTATAAATTATCGGCCGAGAATGTGAAGCCAAATTGCTTTCATTGACTTAACAAGGGCCGCATTTACACACTCAGACGCTACATCCACGTTACTATGTTTTCGTTTTAAAATGCAAATCTTTTGCTACGTTTAGGCCTTGCATACGCATTACTCTGCCGTTTCTGAGTCCCTAAAATGGAAATGTTTGAAAACGGTGCTCTGCCTGTTTATTTTGGAAACCACTGGGTTGCATTGTAGTACGGAGACCTTTGGAAATGATGATAGAGACACCCATGCAAGTCAGTCTTAGCAGTAAGATAGGTCTACATAACTTTTGTGATGTCATCCTTCTTGTGTGGGTACTCCTTTCCTGTTGTGAGGCTTCGTCCGCTGATAGATAACGCTCCTGGTACTCTAATATGTCGCTATACTGGCTTTGCAACAACTCCCAATCTGTGTTTTCCACCGCCTTTACCGTCTCTTACTTTCAGTGACAGGTCCACATCGTTGTCGGTCCAAGCGAAGAAATATCTGCTCTTAGTTTTTCGCCAATGCTGTTCTGCCTTTGTAGTATTTTCTGTTGTTGTTGTTGCTGTGCTGAATAGACAATCTGCTTCCTGTTTACACCAGTACACACATTCCCAGTGTACACGACATGCGTCCAGTCATTTTAATAAAGACGGAGATTATTTCTGATATGGTGCTAAAACGCATGTAAGGATGGAGATAGTTTTAGTTTAAAACACTGGTATAAAATGAAAACATAGTAATGTAGATGTGGCCTGAAACAGTAGGTGGCAGTGTGCACCTTGTGATCTGGTTAGGTCAGAGCCATGGAATATTAAATCACTACATCTTAGCCTTTCAGGTGTGCATAAACTACAGCTTATCAACTTCTTTTTAATACACAAAAATGTGCAATTATCGGTTATTTTATTGGTATCGGCCATAAGAAGGAGGTAATTATCGGTTTTAGCAGAAAAAAATCCATATTGTGCATCCCTACTTTATATTGACACACTGTCTGTTATGTGAGATGTTAACAGAAATATTTGTAATATAACTAAGTTCATTAATTATCTTGATAAATGACCTTATTTGCAGAACTAGTTCTGTTTGATTGATTGTGTGCTCACTTTTCCTGTTGCTGTTTGTTCTCCCTTTGTCTCTGCAGGAGCTGACGGTGAAGCTTGTGGAAGCAGAGTCTCAGCTGCAGAGTTTGCAGCATGTAATGCAAGAAATCATGGGGGAGGTTAAAGCCAAACGTTCTCAGCTGGAGCGCAACGCCCTCCTCAGGCGGGAGAGGGAATTGTACATCTACTTCCACTTAGATGCCCGGCTGCTGCAGAAAGTAGTGGAAGATCTGGAGGGCAAAATGGCTGTGAAGAGAGGGCAGCAGTAAAGCCTGACAGAATGAATGAGGGCTCAGCCTCAACCTGCAGTTTGTGTGCTTTGTTATAAAGCTTGAAGATATCTGATAGTACACTGTGTTTTCAGTGGAGGAGGTTAACTATGTACCCCCTGTTCTGGTACAAGTGTGTACAAGTGTGAACTCAAAATCTGCACCTTCACTTGATTTGTGCAGACGACGCAGATTGAGTCTTTATCTTTGGGACAACCTGGGAAAAAGTTTGGTTGCATATGAGTGCAGCTTATATGACGATCAGGATTTATTTGAGTGTTTATTTCAAACCATTTTTACGTGAACTAATCAGAAATAAGTTTGTCTTGTGATATTCTACAATGTTCTTTACTTTTTGTCATCCAGTAAATAAAGTAAAATGTTTATGGAGGTTTAGTTGTGAAAGTTTTTTTTAATTTTTAATTTGAGATTAAAATGTCTATTTGTGGAGGGTTAGATGTGTTTTTGATATGCCTTTTTAACCAGGTCTGTGTAACTCACCTAACTCTCCCCTTTGTCCTGTTTAGGCCATTGACAGTTGAAGAGCCAGATATCGTCAGGTAGAGGGAGAGAGTAGCAGGCGTTCTGACAGGGAGGAGATGGAGCAGCCTAACAGCAGATTGTACTCGGGACCTCTGTCCCTGGAGGCCCAGAAGATCCTGGCTGCTCTGCGGGCCCAGAGTCTACACAACCACAACGACTCCTACGATCGCAGGCAAAGTCAGTCAGGGCACAAGCATAGAATATCTTACTTAAGCTTGTTATATTATATTATGACTTCATGTAAAGCCACAATGTAACTGGTTACTTGTATTTTGATTTATTGATGTTCATAACCCAGTTTTAGTCTTTTAGCATTTTTGAAACCAGTAGAGATTAATACAATTGCAGCTAATTAACATTAGCATTTTGGATGAAAATATTTTAACAAATGTTACTCTAGAATACTGTGCTATTTTCAGCCTTTTGTATTTGTTGTGATTAGGGCTGAGCAATTAATCAAATTTTTGTTGAATTCACAATATTATAGTATTCACAATTATCAAATAGCAGAAGGTGTAGTATTTGTTACAGGAAATGTGTTTAAAAATACCTTTTAAATGAAATATGGTTATACTGTAGAGATGTCCTGGCCTACATAACATATTCTACCTGCTTAAGAAAACATCTTTGTTTGGTAACTGCAAATCATACAGCAATTGCAATATCAGTCAAAATAATCGCAATTAAGATTTTTTTTCAGTATCATTCAGCTCTAGTTGTGATGGAACATGCCTTCTTTATAAATCACACTGACATACAGTATGTCAGTGTGATACATGTACATAGCCTGGCTTGTTTCTACAGCATTGAATCCTTTGAATTAGAAAATATGACACTTTACTGTGTGGACGTACTGTAATAAGTGAAAAACAAGACGATGTAGAATTGACAGGTCAGACTGGTTTTCTATATTTATAAGTTACAAGTTATTTAATACTTTATATATTTAGTTATCACAGAGTTGATGGATTTGTCCTTTGTTGTGCATGTCGTAGTGGAGAGGTATAATGGCAGCCAGAGGGAGCCGTGGGCTCCGAGCAGCTGGAACATGAGTCAGGAGGAGAGCAGAGAGAGAAACACAGACCGGTATGTCCCATTAAGTAGAAGCTACTGTTGTCATTATGAAGCCAGAGCTGATTGCTGCAGAAGCATCTTGGCCTACACAGTGACAGTAATTGCCAGCAGTTTAGTCATGGTTCCCACAGGTCCTTGAAGTCCTTGAAAGTTTGTGAATTTGAGGGGAAAATTCAAGGTCTTGAAAATAGAAATAGTCCCGGCCGACTGTGCTGTGAATGGCTAGTACTTTGACACGCCGGGGGTGAGACGCGGTTAAGGTTAGGGCAAGAGGTCATGGTTAGGGTTAATACTAGCCAATCACAGCACAGTAGGGTGGGAGTAGGCAAAACATGGGTGGGGAAAAAAATAATGCACCATTGTTTCACATGCCAGCCTGCGAGTTGTCATCGTAAAAATTCTCTGTTTTAACAGTAATGAACTTTGATCCATGTCTTAAACTATGCAGTGTTGGGTCCTTGAATTAGAGGGAATTGGGCCTGGAAAGTTATTGGAAAATCCTTGAATTTGATGTTTAAGAAGGTGTGGGAGCCCTGTTTAATGCAGTATATTAGTATAAACAAGGGCAAAAGGACATCACACTGGATTTTGAACCATAGTACATGTAATCATATGGGTTGGACTGTTCTGTAATAGGCCATTGTTGAAGTTTATAAATGTTTTATATAATGGTGGTGCAATATTCTAATCTTTCGTGTACTTAATGCAAGTGTCCAACAGAAAAAGTAAAAGACATCCCTTTTATGGTCCAGGCCTCAGGTGTCCTCCTTTTCCACTTCTTACCATGACGCCTCCAACCAGTGGCAGAGCTCTCAGACCTCGGCCTACTATCAGTACTCACAGACACCAGACTGTTCCCTGGCATCCCAGGCCTCCTCCTGTTCCTCCTCCCGCTGGGATTCCTCACTCCAAAGGCAGACGTCTCAGACTGAAGCCTATTATCGGTGCTCACAGATTTATTCCCACAGAAAGTATTCCGAACCCCCTGCTCGCCAGTCCAGCCAGAATCTGTCATCCACTCAGCATGAGGAGACAGCAGCATCTTTCTCCCATAGAGACAGATGCACCCGGGCCCACCAAATACCAGAGAGACTTAATGAACATCAAGCTACACCATGGAGAAAGTAAGTAGCGAGAAAAAATTGGGTTAGTATTTTAAGGTTGTTATCATAATTAAGTGTGTTAATATATGCATGCATATAAAACGCTTCAGAATATTTCATGTATTCAGAAATGTTCAGGGGTTAAGAGAACATTTTACCACTTTGACATTTTCCCTTTAAAGGGATAGTTCAGATTTTGTATGAGGTACCTTTGTGTATTACCTACAGTAGATGGCGGTCGGCACGCCCCCAGTTTGGAGAAGCAGACAGGAGTACGGAAGCTAAGCAATGTACTGCTGTGGACAGGGGCAGCAGCAATGCATATTTTATGCTAGATTTAGAATATTTTCACCGCTTTACAGCCCTTCCGATGGAACCGAAGCCATTATATCGCTGTCTTCAAAGCCACCCGACAAAAACTGTAATTTTACCTCGCACAACACGGGAGTTGCTGCTCTACAACTGTCTCAATCGGTTGTGGCCTGTGTCTATAGCATTTTTTTCCTGAGTGCCAGTGTCCTTTTTTTCAATTGCTTCCAATGAGGAGAGAGCGCATGCGGCTGCATGCAGCTGCCTAGAGAAAAATCGCTGGAGCGCACTGCCTTTTTTGTGTGGCCGCTCCGAGCGCTTCTAGTTGAAAATCTCTGAACTTTTCAGAAAGGCGCTTTGTCGTCACTGGCTCTACTTTTCAGGAAATTGTCACAACAAAGACAGAAAAGCCTGTTTGTGGGAGCAGGTTGGCCAAGCACTGACTGTTGCTGGTGAGTGTTGTGCTTTTATCACCATACGTGTCATAAGCTTGTCGTTAGCTGTGTAATCAGCCCTCTGTTTACATAGCATTAAGCTAGCCAGCTACCTAATGTTAATGCCATTGTCATAGAAACAAAACCTAACCGCTACCAGTGCTTATTTGATGTGGCACTGGGATGGAGCACTCCCCAGCGCCAGAGAAAAATGCTATATGGACACAGGCCTTTAGTGAGTTAGTTCGTTTTGTTAGTGTCTAACCCTTTAAAACACTAAAGTCACACAATAACAAACAAACTAACCAATCGAGGCAACAGTAGACCAGCAACTCCCGTGTTCTGCAAGGTAAAATCACAGAGTTTTTGTCAAAAAATCTAATCGTTCCCTTTAAGGTACTTATATAACTTTAGACATGTATTAATGATCTTCTGTTCTTGGTTTTGTGAGTGAAAAGCATGCATTATACATTTAGCATACTCTGTCTTCTACTCTCATAGCTCCACTGAAGAAATCAGGCTGCCTTTCATCCACAATCTTTCTCCAAACAAGGATTCTGATGAAGTTTTGTTCCCCACAACCGAGCACCCTAATACCCATAAAGTGGAGCCTGCTTTGGCTCGTCACCGAGTTTCTTCCTGCCTTAAAATAAGTGAACAGACTGATAATGACACAGCAGGTGCACAGAAAGTAAACAAAGACACAGAGAGCTGGAATATCCCCAGAAAGAAGCGAGACCTCACTGTAGCTTCGGACAGACAAGCAAAATCAAAGCTACTTTTATCCAACCCCACTGAAGGGGTCATTAGTGGAGGAGGAGATGGAGGCGTACTATATCACCAGTCAGAGGAAGGGCTCCAGCAAATAGTGGATTCAGAAAATATGATGCAGGCACAAATGTCAGACAGAGGACATGAAATGCATCTGGATGCACCCCTGCCAAATGAAAAAGGATCAGCCAATGAAATGGAAGGATTTCTACTCTTGACAACCAACGCCAGTTTAGAGGGGAATATGAAGTTGGTATTTACAAGTAATTTGGACAAAAGCTTCCATTGTTATTCTGAGGATGCAAACCCTGGGCAGAAAGAAGACAATGACTTTGAGTATAGAGTTAATACACCTGAAATCAAAGAAGTTGACTATCTACCTGGCATTGAGAATAAAGAGGGATGTTATACTTGCAGTCCAAGAAATATCCTAGAAAGAGAACACAAGATGAGCCACTGCCAAGCTGAAAACCCTGAGGATATGAGTCAGACTGCGACTGAAACAGCAGAGAAGCACCGCACAGAAAACCCACTGATGCAGTGTGAGCCCACCAAATTAGTCCCGGGTGACCCCGCCGCTGATACAGAGGAAAGTAGTAGATCTGGAGTAGATCTGATGGAGGTCGGTTTGGAAGTGCAGGAGGAGAGCAGTGCAGGGAATGATACAAGCACTGAAGATAAGATGGAGACAGAGCAGCATCATTGTTCCGATGTCCAAATAAGAGAAAGCTGGTTTGGGACAGAGGTCAATGAGTTACCTGGAGGAGCCACTGAGCCAGGAGAGAGGGACAGAAATGAGTCTCTGATGCCCCCTGTGGACAGCCAAAATGGGAGTACATCTGCAGGTAAGTGCTTGATTTACATATTCTTCGATTCTGTAAGGTGATCTTGAAATTGTATCAGTATTCATATTCCATTTGCCTGGATCAACGTCATTAGTTTCCAAGTTTTTATGAAATGTAAATAATACTCTGCAAGAGAGTATTTGAGGGTGCTAGGATGGTATAAATTCCTTGAAAACCTTGAAAGTTTGTGAATTTGAAGAAAAAAAATTAAGGCATTGAAAGTTTTTGAAAATAGACATGGGTCATTGAAAGTGCTTGGATTTATATATTTTGTGCAATAATAGAAATTGAACTTCTTTAGATATTCTGTCTGCATGTGTCTCCAACAGCAACCTGCATCAACGAAACTGCATCCTTTATTACGTTTATAAGAGAAATGTTTTTATCTCCTGGATTACGTTTATTTTGACGTATTACAAATACATTTCGAATCAAGGTCAGTGTGGGGAGGAGGTCGGGGTGGATGGATGGATGAGTCACAAAAGACACAAAAATCAACGTTTCAGTGAGAATGCCGCTGAGTTGTGTGGGAACGTAATTTCATAAGAGAAAGGGTTGCCCGTTATTGCGTCATTGTTTCACATGCCAGCCTGCTCTTTCTCATAAAAATTCTCAGTATTGTAACAATAATGAACTTTGAGCTGTGTCTCAAACTATGCTGTGTTGGGTCCTTGAATTTGAGGGAATCGGGCCTGAAAGGTCCTTGAAAAGTCCTTGGATTTGATGTATAAGAAGGTGAGAGAACCCTGGTTTTTGCTTTTAGAATATTTCAGAAAATGCTAAAAGAAAAAAGGTAACAGTGACACTCTGATGAATTTATGACTAATGTGTAGTTCAAATAATCACCACTAGAGTGTGCTAGAACACTTTTCTATGTAGGTGCTTAAACCAACTGCAGGAGTAAATGCACTCCAGCACAAATGGTATGATTGTTTTGTAGTCAGCTAGTCACACTAAGAATTCACTAAGCCATTGGGTCTCTTTAAATGACTCAAGGAGTTTTAATGCTACCTATTTAAAGAGGAGAGACACTCAAAGAATTACTATAATGCTACTTGTCAGAGTATTGGGGCTGTATTATTAATGAGGACCAGATTACTTGAAACCAGAGTCGATAAAGCTACACTTAACGTCAAGTGCGTACAATTCTCAATTCAGTTCTCTAACGCAAATTAAAATTGTGGGGACTGTTTTTGGTGCCACTTGCTAGTTTAGACAAATCAGCACCGCTAATGCGTCTCAAGTTGTGTCAAACTCCCTCCCGGTGGCTTTCAGCCATCTTTCTTTTATTGGAGTGGCGATGACGGAGCATCGCTGAGGACACTCAGCACTGACGAGGGATGTTGTGTGCCAGCTCACATTACAGCCGCAGGAAGGTTGTTCGAGTCTCAGCTGCTGAGAAAATGCTGAGTCAACTCACACACACATCTACAAGCACACACTCAACACAACACACACACAAACAAGTGGCAAGTTGTGTCGTAACAAAATGTCAGTTTGATCTTTAGCCAGGATTTATAGTGTTGTTGGCTGACCTTGTCCTGTCGCACAGTGCTGAGGCCTCATGCACTCACTGTCAGCGGCCATACATGTCAAACACATGCTTACATAACAGAGGGGTTATTGATTGAGGATGTGTCTGAAAAGTGATGATCTGATAGAAATGCTCTTACCTCCTCCTCTCTAGAAGACTCTGGTAGAGAAAGTTGTTCCACGCCACCCTTGTCCCAGGAGGGCAGGGCAAAGAGGTCAGAGTTCAGAGGCCCCCGTCTCCTTGGGAACCACCAACACCATGGCAACGTACAAGTGAGTCTGTAATATTACCAATACTGTATTACATGACAGCTATACTCAGTGGTGGAGAGTAACTAAGTACATTTATTACTTTCCATTTTGTGCTACTTTCTACTTCTACTCTATTACATCTCAGAGGGAAATATTGTATTGTTTACCCCACTACAATTATCTGAGAGCTTTAGTTACTAGTTACTTTACAAATTAAGATTTTTGCACATAAAACAGACAAAGTCAATTACTCGATTGACTTGGCGACTCGTTAATCGTCATTTTTCATGCAAAAACATTTAATTGTACAAGCTTCTCAAGTATTAAGATGGGCTGTTTTTCCTTTTAATAATTTAAATTTATTTGTATTTTACGGTTTTATTCAACAGCTAGATACTTTACAGATTTCTATTATTAAAATATACATCGACTAATAAATAATGATATATTGTCATAGATTAAGCCACCCTGCAGTATTGAAATTAATTAATATTAGCCCCACTTTTACCAGCTGCTTCATTAAAGTGATTTACACATGAATGCATCAATAGTTATAATTCTATAATATAATATACATTATTCTGCAATGGGACTATTCTGCATGATCAATCATTTCACTTTTGGTACTTTAACTATATTTTGATGATAATACTTTTGTGTTTTTTCTTAAAAAATACAGTAAAAGTTTGATTTCAGAATGTTTAATTTTAGTTCTGAATACTTGTTTTACCACTGGCCATACTTTACAACTTTACATAAAGCAATGTTGCCTCCAATACATAATGTCTGCAATATGGGAGGACACGAGGCAAAGAGTGAAATTCAAAGTTTTATAATGGGGGGGGAAGTTTTCCTCACTTGTTAAGATGTGTTTACTTGTCTTTTAATTCAGAAAGACTTATATTTTCCCTTGTTTTCATCTGTCTCCCACTCTGTAATCCCTGTAAGCAGAGGCAACAACATGTACAGTAGCAACACACCAAAAAGTCCTGAAATTTAAATAGCTGCTTTCAAAGGGATTAGGCTTCTATTTCCCCGATGCACATAGAAATCAATCTGGCTTGTGTGAAACGGGGTGCCGTCGGCAGTATTGCAGACAAACGATAGCTCCAGCAATGAGTCGTAAAGTAAAAAAAAAAAAAAAAAATTGCCTGACAAAGTAGTCCACGATACATATTGGCAGAAAAGGAGAGACAGCAGCAAAAAGAAGGAACAATAAAGGGAGGTGGGAGATGGAGGGATGGTGTGGGGGAGAGATAGAGAGGATGCAGTGAGAGAAAGGCTGAAAGATGGGAGAGAGGGGTAGGGATAGAACGAGGTGCAAGACTGTATTGCTACAATCAGCAGCAAACACACCAATCCATTCTCTATCTCACACACTCTCCTGCACCCAGTACTGGGCTACGGGCCACGGCCTGCCTCGGTTTTCTATCTATATCCTGTAGCACAGCACCCTGGGGGGGTTCATGACTTTGTCAGCAGGAAAACGGGTTGTGTTTACAGGGAAATGAGGAAGACTCTCCTCAGGGAGCTGGATAACAGGCATTCTTACATACAGAGGGCCCACTGCTGCTGACATACAGAATTGTGCGCATCCGTAAACTCGCACATGGTCTTAGAAAATCTTCCAACTTCACATCTCTTGCCTAGATTTCAAATAGTGCATGTGCACACTCGCAGTGCTTTTGCATAAATAGAAATGGGAGTTGCGGGTATGAATAATGGAGATGTTTTTTAAGATGCTGGGAAGGTTACCGAGAGGTGAGGGTGCACTTTTGGGAGATGGGACTCAAAGTTCGGTCTGTCTTGTTAATCACCTTGTTTCTCGTCCTCCAACTTCTCTACTGGCGTCTGTGGGGTCATGACATTTACATGCTTTCCTATCAAATCAAGCCCTGTTTATTTTCATCTCCATCGCTTGCACCTCTCACAGGGCTTATGATACTCGCTGTGTGACATATTATTTATTACATTACATATACACAGCACAGACCATATATACTTCATATATGTACTACATGTAATATGTAAGATTAGTTCATTGAACCCTTTCAAATCTAATTGGATAGTGTGAAATATTCATCGTCATCCCGCCAAAACAAGATTTTTTTTTTTTTCTTCCTTCATGAAAAATAAATGTGTGAATGAGTGCGAGTGACACTACTTCAGGCAGACTGTCAGACAAACAGTGTCTTGTCTGTCTGGGACACAGCGCTGACGGCTGAATGGGAGCAGCAGTCCTCTTTTCTTTTTTTAGTTTCCTTTTTTTTTGCTTAATTCATCTCGCTCACCCACCTGCTCACCTTTCTCAGCTTTCATTCTCTTTCACAAATTTTCCAACTAGATCTAAACATGAATGGGGACTAATTAGATAAGTCTTCTCTGTACTGTGCAACTAGAACATTTGATGTCATTCTGTTGCCTTTTCTAAGCTGATTTGCTGTTATGTATTGATTTTCCATGTAACGAAACTAACACTATAACACTGAAGCCCCTTCCACACAGAGATTCCGCAATAACGCTGCAATGAATGTCCGCCGTTACGCCAGCTTTGCTTTTTCACGCTGAACCAAGCAAAGGTGGCATAATGCTGCCCCAGTGTGTGATTTCACATAGCATGCAGGCATTACGGGAGCAAAAGAGATGTGACGTGTAAACAAAACCGTGTCTGTGTCTTGTGTGAGAGCCAATCCACACCACCCAACCTGCAAATATTTGCCTTAATCAACCCAAATGTATGCATTATATTAGTAACACAATTGTCAGTAGCCCCACGGCACGCATATGTGTGTCTGTGTGTGTGTGTGTGTGTGTGTGTGTGTGAGAGAGAGAGGGAAAGAGAATCTAGACACACAATGTTTCTGTAAGTTATTAATAACTTACTCGGACCACTGAGTCAGTTTTTGACCCACCTGTGGGTCAACTCGCGAGTCAGACTGCGTGTAGTCCCGCCATCCCGGCTGTCCCTTACACACAGACTTTAAATCGGTGTCCCCATTCCGGCTCCGTAACTTTCCTACAGACGGCGAGATGGAATAAAGGCCCGCCTTGAACAGGCTGTGTGAAAGGGGCTAGTGAGACGGGAGTCTGTTTTCTAGTGCCTTCTGATGTTGCAGAATAAGTCCTTCTAAATGTATTCTTGCCTCTCTCTGTTTTCTCTGTTTCCTTTGTCCCTGTCTGACTGCACACTGCTCACCTCTCCTGGTGTGTAGACCGCTAATGGAAATGTCAGAGGGAGCAGCTCAAGCGAGGCACTGGCCTCAGCAAGCACTTTTTCTGCTGGACAAAACACTTCCTCAGTACAGGAGTTGGCCTCAACTGCCACAAAACCAGGCAAAAAACTGGAAAACGGCCACCTACCTACTTCCCAAACTCCCTCTCACCATCCTCCCTTGATCTCCTCTTTCCCTTTAAAGAGGAAGCTTGAAGCACTTTGGCACCAATATGTTGACCCTCCTTCTAAAATCTACCTAACCAGGCGTCCTCCAAAATGGGAGCCCCCTCATTCCTCTCAAGAAAAGGCAGGCAACGTCAACGAGCTGAAGAGAGCCAAGACCTCTATCCCTGAGCTCTCAGCTGTACCCCCAGAACCACAGGCTGAAGCCAGTCCTTCACCTGAGACAAGAATAGTGTCAAGGGTACTTAAAAACCCATACACCCCAAAGCAAACTCCACAAATTCGGCAGAATAAGGTGGAAGAAAGGTGCCGTGAATCAGCGAGGAATGCTTCCAAACAGATCACACCTTCTCTGACCAGCAAACCACTCAAACACAAGCGGGTCAAATGTGGGCCTGGCCAGGGGATACATGGGCTAAAGATAACCCAACAGGAGGGGAACGGTAATGAGCCCCAGAACCAGTCCAAAGCTGGCTGTCTGACTGCAACGCTGACATCTGACCCCAGAGTAAAGGATTCTGGGAAGATGAACCCAGAGGAGAAGATGCAAATGCTTGAGAAGGCGGGGAAGACCAGGGCGCTGGTGCTAACCTTGGTGTACCGAGACTCAACAACTCAGTTAGACCCAGAACAGGTGAGCAGAGCTGGGCGTGTTAAGTTAAGTTACAATTTTCAGGGTTTGTACCAAGTCTTGAAAGTTTGGAAAAATGCTTGGGCATTTAAGAGAAACATAGTGACAATATACATTGATTGTTGTGGGTGTAAAGGAATTCAGTCAAGCTAATTTTTCACAATTGCATTAGAGCAACAATTTAGATGTGATATAAAGGCTTCAAGAGTTTGGACATTTTTGATTTAGTTACCTTGAAAGTGCTTAAAAAGCTGTACGACCCCTGACTCTTAAATGATTTTCAGTTTCCCTTTGCATCTGTAAAGATAAACAGACTCTAACTTTGCCTTTTGCCAAGTATCTGTCCCAGTTGTTCTAAGATTAGTGTAAACCGTTTCACTTACTGCTTCATTAGCTGCTCGCTCATGTTAGTTTCGCTCTCTGATCCTTGATAAAGAAGCTCACTCCGGCGGTCTGCGGCCTCCTGGTACTGATGAAGAACAGTCCCGACCGGAGCACACCGGAGGACTCGCTCGTGCCAAACGACAGTCTGGTCTACTTAAAACTAGAGCACACACCTGCATGGGCCCAGCAACACACACACCAGAGCCAGGACCTCTTTACTAGGTCTGTGAGTGTGCGTGCAAGTTTGTGTGTTTGTATGAAAGATAAGTAAGTGTGAATATGATGTGCGAATTTAAAGTGTGAGTTTACAGCACGTCCATTTGTGCTTTTACATCCATAAATATAAGGCTTATGTATGTTTGTGTTTCATACTTATTTAGTGTGTGTGTGTGTTTCCATAGAGATATGCTGCTTCAGGTGCTATCAACATCTCAACTGGTGGTGTGCTATAAAGCCAAGGATTTGCTTCGTACAGCTCTGCAGTTTTACAGACGACACCTCAGCTGGAAACAAGGTAAAGCGCACATACATACATGCTAGGGATGGAACGGTTCACATTTTTTTTAAAAACGTTCGGTGCGCTAGTCACGGTTCGGGGCATGTGTGTATTATTTGGTTCATTTTAGCCTCAGAGATTTCAGTAAATAAGGGTTGTGCAGAAAAAAAATGTAATAAAGTTGTGTGTGTGGAGCGCAGCAGCTGTCAGTCAGACTAAGTCTGCTGCATGAGAACATTACGGATTTACCCCCTAACCCTAACCCAATGATGAAAAAAGTGGTGGATAAAACGGCGACTGTGCAACATGCGTTGCTTATTATGCAAGCGGAAATACTTTCAATGTGATGACTCATCTATGAAGACATGATGCCAGCGTCAAATCCAGCCATATTACCGTCATTGTATTTAAAATACTGCACTTTAATTTCAAGTGGAGAAAACAAATGTTTCCATTAAGAACTGACAATCAGGGAATTGAGACATATGGTATGCTGTTGCTGGTTGATCTTATGCTTCACTTAATGTTAATGGCTTCAGTTTATAATGTGGCCATTTTTATACAAAAATAACAAAGCTGCATTTTTTTGTTTTCAATAGTTTTTATCACCATCAGCATTTATCTAGGACTTAAGTCACGTTTGATACTCCACCCAAAATGTATCTTTGAGTATCAAATACACTTGAAAGGTCGCCGTCAAAGGTTTGTAGTTTCTTCTCAGAATTTCTTAATTCCAAAATCAGCCAAAACATCCAAGGCACGAACAATCGGTTTGAAAATACCACTATTCAACAAAACAAAAACGCAGTTTGTAGTTTCATCCTTCACATTATCAGAATCAGAATCAGAATAGTTTTATTGCCAAGTATTTTTTACATACAAGGAATTTG